>RPOG01001220.1:15849-164267 GCA_008086565.1 Thalassoma bifasciatum
CCCATGTCTTTGTTTAAAGAGTATCTCAGCAAGTTGCTTGATTGGCTTAATCCGCTCAGCAACACTATTGCTGTCATGGGAGATTTTAATGATGATATTTTAAAGTCTTCATCAGTCTGTAGTTTTTTTGCAGAAAGGGGGTATGTTCAGCTTGTGACACAACCCACCACAGAGAGAGGCACACTTATTGACCATGTGTATGTGAAAACAACACAGTACGAGGTACAGTCAGTAGTGTGGCCTACTTATTTCAGTGATCATGAGGGAATTCTGTGTGTTTTTGACAGGACGCGTCTTCAAAGTGATGAGGCTGTGTAGTAGCAAATCATGAGATTATAGGTTGTATGTGATGTGGAAAATAGTTTGAGTTATTTATTTGTTTTAAGAGCTCATTTCAAGGTCTTCATGAAATAGCTTTTATAGGGGTGTTGTTGGTTAGTTTGTTTGTATATTTCTTAAACAGATGGATTTTTTGGTAGCTAATGATGAAATGGTTTGCTCACGTTTTGATGAAGTTACAATAGTCAGGTTTTTATGCAGATGCCGGAATTCTACAGGTGTGTAATTGTTTGTGGATATGTTTTAATGTGTTGTTTTAAGTTTACATGTTAAAGTTAGAGGTAAGAAAACAAACAAAATAAAAAGTAGTTACTTATTTTCTCCTGCTTAAGTTGATATATATGTTAAAGCCAAGGAACTAAGTTTTAAAGTTCTACTTAAGTAGAAATATTTTTAGTGCCAAGCCCAAAAAAAAAAGATATTTGCATGATTTCTTGTGATATTCTGTTAATTTTGTAATGTTTTTTTACAGGCTAAGTGTAAAAATTTATATGGTCCTTGAGTTGAAATGTGTGTGTGTGTAGTGATAAGGATTAAAAAAAAAAAAGTTACTTTTGCATGGCTTCTGTGTGTAGTGATAAGGACCAAAAAAACAAACGAAAAAACATAACAAAGAATCTGACAATCTCTTATTCTTGCATGCCTTTTCTGATAGTGTAAATGTTATAATGTATTTTTTAAGCTAGTGTAAAAATGTATATAGTCCTGCTTGAGTTCAAATACATGTGTAGTGATAAAGACCAAAAAGAATAAAAAACAAATCCATTTGTCCCATCAGAGTTTGTCCTGTTTGCCAAGTACGTCTTGTCTTGTGTTCCCACTCATGGCCTGCACCTTGTCGTGGTGAGTGGGCTTTCATCTAAGATGGGCCAGCCGTTTTGAAATGAATGTTACATGTATTGTGTTGTTAGAACTTTGAGAAAGCTCACAGGGTAAACGTAGTTTCTATTATTTTTATATAAATAGTCTTATCATAAAAAAAAGTCTGAACAAAAAACATTTTAAGAAACATTTTGAGAAACAGACTGAAATAGTAAGGAGGAAACACATTTAAGACAAAAAGTAGCTGCAGTTTTACACCAGAGCACTGTACAATTTGTGATGTTACGCAAACCTCATGACTGGATTATTTCTAGTTGAAACAGTATTATGGATTGCATTTTATTTGATTATATAATGCAAATGAAGCTTCCAACAATTACCCATGAAGTCTGTGATGGCTTCTTTCACACAGGGATAACTCCACTTTCACCTTCACTCACCTTAATTGTTGATTAGTGAAACTTATCATGTCATTGACAGTATACTACACAAACACTCTCAGATTGATTTTTTTTATTTTGTATGTTTATTTTTACATTTAATGCTTTTTTTTGCAGTATAAGATTGAACATATTTCTGTTGTACTAATCATCTTTTTTCTTTGAGGTAACTGACTGCTCTGGGAGACCACTTCCTAGTTGGAGCATAAGGTGCAGCCAAGAACAATGAACACTCTAATGCTGGCTGAAGCCAGCTTGAGGAAGACTTTAAAGTTTGATTTGAGTTATTTTATGTTGACCTCTTACAGGCTTAAGTGTCATAAAAATAGTTTGAACATTTGATTATCTTTGTAGGTGGAAAATGAAACCCCCTATCTGCTTTGACATTTTAGGTATTTGAATAAAGTGTTTGTTTGAATTTTAATTTTTTGCCAATCTTGAATTTTGAAATCTTATCCTACCATCAGTGTTTCCTCGTTAAAATATTGTGAGAGCATTTCCTCAGTTTTTCCACAACAGTGTAGCATATGTTATGTTGTTTTGGTGTAAGAGGATTTTGTGGTCGTTTGATTTCCATTTTATTGTTTTAAGTATTTCATGTATATTTTTTATGTTTGTATAGCACTACATTAATTTTTCATAATGGGTGAAAGTGCTCCAAAAATAATGCTTGATGGATTATTTGATCTTTTGTCAACAGTACAAAATATTTGTATATGATTTGGCTGGATATAAATAAACATTTTTTTTAATTGTTATTTATTGATTTATTTCTTGGTAAGAGAATAATATGCAATGATTTTTGTTGTCCCCCCAGAGAATGTGCATTCATAGTATTCAGATATATTCAACAGATATGGCAAAAATTAAGGAGTAGTAGTTAGTGCATGATCTACTGACTTGGGTTGTCGTTCATTGTAAGCCATTATTAAAATCAATTAATGAAAAATATGGATTTTATTTTTTGACTTTGATTTTTATTGAATGTTGTATGGGCTGGGTCTCACGAGGATATATATATATATATATATATATATATATATTTTTTTTTTTTAAATACATGTGTATTTAATCCCTGACTAGAAATTCAGTCACAGCAGCAATGCAACAATATATATAGTGCAAAAAAAATTGAAATAAAGACTACGATAATGAGAAACAACAAAAAATAATGTCCATTAAAAATCTGCGATCAACAGGCTCTGAAAAGCTCCCTTGCGCATGTTGGAACATGTTGCAATTGTCCCATGTGCATAAGTAATTCATACCTAAAAGTCGATTGCATGTCGAAACCAGAGAGTATCAAATTGTATACATTGTCTTGCCTTTATTGCAAAGATTTTTGTGGCTGTGGAAGTACATTAATTAAAATAAAATTAATTACCTTATTACAAATCTGTAAGATACAGAGTTTAATCCTTTCAGTATGAGGGTGTGTCCAGGGATGGATCATGACAATTTGAATGAAATTTGAAGAAGATGAGGCTAAAATTCAGGGGCTTATTGACAGTCTGTGGTTCATGAAACCACTTCACACTTTGACACTTCACAAGAGAAACATCAGTCAAAACAGAAACTTGACCTCATTAACTGAGCTTGTTGAAGATGTTTTAGAAATTTCAAATAGAATATCAACATCAAATGGCTGCATGCTCACAGCACAGCCTCCTGCTGCTCTAAAAATGAGAGTCACAATGTCATAACTGAAAGAAATCATACAGCAAAAATGGTCATTTGTCTCCAACTTGTGGCCAAACTCACACAGACCACCTGAAAGTAAAGTCTGGCCACTAGATGGAGCCAAATGACCATTAATGCTGGAGTGAAGTGATTATTTTTGCAGGGTGCAGAGTTTTGTCAGCCTACAAATTGGAAAAAATGCATTATTAAAAATCTTTAAGACATACAGTTTTATCCTCTCAGTTTGAGGGTGTATCCAGGGATGGATCATGACAGTTTAAATGAAATTTGGAGGAGATTAGGCTAAAAATCAGGGGGTTATCAGGAGTCCTTTATCCTCTCAGTATGAGGGTGTGTCCAAGGATGGATCATGACAATTTGAATGAAATCTGAAAAAGATTAGGCTAAAATTCAGGGGCTTATTGACAGTCTGTGGTTCATGAAACCACTTCACACTTTGACACTTCACAAGAGAAACATCATTCAAAACAGAAGCTTGACCTAATTAACTGAGCTTGTTGAAGATGTTTTAGAAATTTCAAATAGAATATCAACATCAAATGGCTGCATGCTCACAGCACAGCCTCCTACTGCTCTAAAAATGAGAGTCACAATGTCAGAACTGAAAGAAATCACACAGCAAAAATGGTCATTTGACTCCATCTAATGGCAAAACTCACACAGACCACCTAAAAGTAAAGTCTGGCCACTAGATGGAGCCAAATGACCATTAATGCTGGAGTGAAGTGATTATTTTTGCAGGATGAAGAGTTTTATCAGCTGAAAACTTGGAAAAATGAATTATTAAAAATCTTTAAGACATACAGTTTTATCCTCTAAGTTTGAGGGTGTATCCAGGGATGGATCATGACAGTTTAAATGAAATTTGAAGGAGATTAGGCTAAAAATCAGGGAGTTATCAGGAGTCCTTGATTCATGAAGTCACTTCAGACTTTGACACTAAACTTGAGGCTCATCATTCAAAATAGGAACTTGACCTTATATATGGTGCTTGTTGAAGATGTTTTTGATGTTTCTGTGCAATTGTTTTTAAAAAAAAGATTAAAGGGGGAGGAGCTATGGGTCACAGCATAAAACACTTGATTTCCTGTTGCCAATAGGGGGCGCCTTACTTTGCGTGAATAAAAGCCATATGGCTGTGCTCAGGCTGGGACAGTGAACATTTTTGTGTGATTTGGTCAGGATCTGACTTTGTACGAGAAAGTTATTCAGGGTTTTGTGTTTGTGAGAAAATTGTCACTTTTGGGTCCACTTTGACACAACACTAAAGACTCATCATTCAAAATAGGACTTTGACCTTATATATGGTGCTTTTTGAAGATGTTTTTGATGTTTCTGTGCAATTGTTTTTAAAAAAAATTAAAGGGGGAGGAGCTATGGGTCACAGCATAAAACACTTGATTTCCTGTTGCCAATAGGGGGCGCCTTACTTCACGTGAATAAAAGCCATATGGCTGCACTCAGGCTGGGACAGTGAACATGTGTGAGAGTTTTGGTCAGGATCTGACTTTGTACGAGAAAGTTATTTAGGTTTTTGTGGTTCTGAAAAATGGTCAACTTTTGGCGCCCCTAGTGGCCACGCCCATCAATATTATAACAATCTTTGAACAACTTTTGATCATCAGTTGGTCTAATATGCACCTGTCCAATTTGGAGATAATCGGAAAAAAACTGTAGGACAAGTTCGAAAAAGTTCGCACCGTGCTAGCGCAAAAATTCCAACTTTGACGTAAAATTTCGGAACTTTAAATTATTGTTTTGCCTTAACATTTTACATTTTTGCGAAGGTCTTGGAGTGATAAACGTGCCAAAAAAATTTCATACAAATCGGAGAATGTAAATTTTTCTTTTTTTTTTGGCGCCCTCTGGTGGCCACACCCCTGAAGATTATAACAATCTTTGAACAACTTTTAATCGCCACTGTGTGTAGTATACACATAAGAAATTTGAAGCTGATCCGACAAAAACCCTAGGACAAGTTCGTTTAAATACGTACCCTAAAAATCGTCAAATTCCGACTTTTGGGACAAATTTCCGAACTTGCTGTGCGCAATTCAGAGTTTGCCCAAGAGAATTTTTTGAAGGTCGAGGCATGATTGAGGTAGCCAAAAAATTTCAGACTTGTAAGTCAAAGTAGGCGGCGGGGCTACCGTTTTAAGCTAATGCTAAATGCTAGCAAGACTGTAGCATTTTTTGAGTGGCAAAATAATACATTTTTTGCAGTGGTCAGGGGGGGTAAGACATAGTGTGGCGCTCTTTTTTTCAAGGGAAAGGGGCGAAAATTGGGGTTAAAGCGGCGGAAAAAATTTATAATCCTTAAGGTTCCAAGAGGGCCTTCGCCCGCCTGTCGGTCGCTTGGGCCCTAACAAGCTGAGTCAAAAAATGGGGAGACAGAGCAGGTCGGAAACACGTGGGACATGCTATGAGAAAAGGCTGGATATATCAACTACAAGAAGGCTAGTGATAATCTGGCAGAGAAATGAGGGGTCACCAGGGTACATAGGGGAAAAGGGAGTGACTCTAACAAGACCCAGGTGCAACACATTAGGGAGGGGCCCGGTGATCAGCGGTGAGGGAGACAGCTGGACAGGAACTGAAAAGGCAAGAAACAAGAGTTAGCAAAAAAAAACAAGGAAACCAAAATAGAACTTTAACTTGACACATGCTGACAGATCTTAAATGTGAAACTTAAGTCTGCAGACTAAGCCAAGGCTTTTGGAAAAACAAAGTTTTTTTTGTTACTGTTTTTTGTCTTTCTAATCTTACATTATAACTATGGATGCCAAAATAACACAATTCCCCTTTTACTCCCCACAAAAAGACTTAACTAATCAGTTTGCATGCTGCTCCCTTTTCCACATAAAGACAAAAATCAACACAACTGTCTGTACCCAAGCCTGATAGCCTGATCTTATTACTTTTTGCTTTGGAGCTCTGTTGTTGTCATCCAAAAACTATTAAAAATACATCGATGAGCTGCACTGTTGTCATTCAATTCCACAAAGACCATTCCTCTGCTTTAATTACTCAGCAGAACACTAAGAATCAGTTGTGAGAGAAAATACTCCCGAAAAAATGCAATTCTTTCTCCTGAGCCAATAAGTTTGAAACAGTGCTAGAGTCATGTAGCTGTTTCAAAAAGAGGAAAAAGAAATATTTTCTTGGATTTAAAGTTAAACATCTTCTGTATGAGCTCATGGGTATGGTGCTGAGCAGTACGGATATTATACATTTAAAGACAAACTAAGAACAAATTGCTTGAATTGGGCTCATTGGCAGAAACCAGAGTACAAAATCTTGCCAGCCTTTTATTCCAGCGCAGGGTCAGAAAATCAATTCAATTATCATGAGGTGTTACTAGTCAGCCTGGGTAGACAGTTGTATAAAATCTAGTGTTGATCAGGAGGAGCTTTGCTTTTTTTGAAAGTAACCCTGAAGATGTCACTCTCTCAGTCTGGGCCTCTGACTGCACTTTCTCTCTGAAAGCCTTCTCTGCAAACTGAGGACATGCAGCCTGAGAGAATCTGGCTTTCACAAAGCAGAGAGAGTCTAATGAAGAGATGTTGAGTGTATGAATCACTCAGAAAAATATTCATGTGGCAAAAAAAAATCAATTCACCCTTTACGCATGATGAATGCCCAAGGTAACAACATTAAATTGGATGTTTTTTTTAATGAACAACCGCATTTGCAATGTACCAAATTTTACATGTTGAATTTTTGCATGAAGGTAGGCTTTATATTTGAGACTACTATCGAGTTTTAATTAATATTTTATCTAACAAGTCTTTTTGATGGAGGAATCATTTCTCAAACCAAATTTAAGTGGTAAGACTCCTGTAACTTACAGCATATTTGGATTTTTTTATGCAGCCTGAGTCTCCTTGCAACCAGCAGTTGGTGATGAAAGGGTGAAGATTTCACTTTCTGTGCTCTGCCATTAATAAAGCGCCACCTGCAGGCCAGTTTAGGCAGACAACTGGAGCTGCTCTGATTCATCCTAGCATGCCGGCCACGCCATCAGCTGACCAAACATCCTCTCAACTTGACAGTCTATTTCAGCTACAAGATTTCCTGTCTCTGTCTCTGCCTCCACAGGGCTGCTGCTAATCATGATGACGATGATGATGGTGATAATATTGGCTCAAAGGTCACAAGCAATGTCATATCTCAAAAAGAGGAATTCTGTCTAATTTCTGAAATGTAACCATACATACTTTATTTTGTATCAGGATTGTGTACATAAAACACAGATGTTACTGTTTGATGCACTCCAACAGTTAGCTGAAAGCTAGTTTACATCTACAGCCCCAAAGGGATTACAATTGATTTTTTTTTTTTTTAATGAAGCCTATCTTAAAGTGCTAAAACTTTTGAGATTTCACTTCAGGGCAGCTGCAGAAAGACCTGAAACCACATCAACAGCAAGCCAAAAAGACAGACTTCTATAGCTTTAAAAAAACCCATTTGCAGCCTTTTCTTTCTTTAATTTGTTTTTTTAAAACACTTTGGTCAAGATCACTTATTTGTATTGGCACACACTGTACAGGGATGTTTTTTTTTTTTTTTTAATTCAGCAGTTCAGAAGATATCAAAATCGTGAGATTGTCCAATCAGCCTGTCTCCTGAGTCAGCATTTCCAAAATTCACCCCGCTGATAATTGGCTTTATCGCTGTGTATCAGGCACAGATAGGTGACATCACACCGACTCCACCCTTCTATTATACAGTTGATGGCAGCCCCCAATTGAAGTTGTTGGTTCAGCACATGTTCCTTTTCCATGAGTTTAGATTAGAATAGAATAGAATATTCTTTATTCTTCTTCTTTATTGATCCCCCATGGGAGAAATTTCCACATCACAGCAGCTCACAAACAGATTAGGTGAGTTGGCTGGCCAATCAGACGTAGTGATGGGCTGTTGCTGACAAAAGGAAATCAGATCTCCAGCAGATGGGACCATGATGTGCTCTCAGAGCTCCTGTTAAACAGCTGTGTTGACTTTGGACTTGATAAAACATAATGGACCAACAGGAGCTGATGACATGGTACCTTCAGCCGTCTCAGACTGCAGAAACTTAATGCTGAACTTGGATCCTGAGACTCCACTCATCTTTAAGGCTCAATAGAAATCTAAATTACTTACATCCGTCAAGACACTTAGAGCAATTGAGCAACAGTCCTGTTCATTTACTTCAAGCCAAAACATTCTTTGTCCTTTTTGAGGAGCTGTCTTTACTCATTAATGTTATAATAGGTAAAGAATGAGCCTCAAGTGAGTATTCGTTACTTTTTCAAAAGACTGATGGAAAATATTGTTGAAAAAAATATACTGTTTCATGGTTTTGATACTTTTATGGGATGCACTTGGATTATATGATCCAAGTTGCAATCTGATATATCAGATGGCAACCAAAGTGACAAAGACATTAAGACATGAACTGTCTCACTGTCTACAGCCAAAATCTGCTTAAACCCAAGTTGATAATATCACCAGGACTGAAAATGTAATCAGAAATGCTTCAGGCATCCACCAAGAATACTTATCAAGGATTCTGTACTTCTATACACTTCTATAGAAAAAAAAAGAATATAACTACTCTTAATGTTTGAGTGACATCAGGACCTCACTCCTGTTCAACCAGACAATATTTGGTTACATATCAGATTTGATAATTACACCTTTTGTATGCAGTTTAACTCACCTTTCATAAAACTTTTAAACCAAAAAAAACAAACATTTGGTATGTTTACATCCTGTCTCTACAAATCATGTCTTTCATTTTGTCTACATGCCTTAATTGATCCCATGCATTGTCTCTCTCTGGCTCTTTGCTGACAAAAAAAACATAACTGTAATCTTGAAGAGTGCCACAGTTTTGATATGTTTGCATGACAATGCTCAGTCATGCCAAAGTGTGGCCATATTTATTTGCTTATGTATGTGTGTGTGTGTGTGTGTGTGTGTGTGTGTGTGTGTGTGTGTGTGTGTGTGTGTGTGTGTGTGTGCGTGCCCGCGCATGCAGCAGTCGTTATCTGAGAAATTGATAGTTGCCACCATCTTTCATAGTTCCCTAATGAGGCGGCTGGGGCCACATGTCTCCTTGTTTTATACGTTCTGTGTGGCCAGGTCTCCTTCCGATCTCATGTCCTCAGACTACTCAGGGGCCTCATTACCTTACAGCCATTGTTTATTTGGAGGAGAGAAGAAAAGAGGAAAAGCAAGATGAAAGAAAGGTCTGTGATCGACTGTTTCCTGCCACACAACCTTTCACAGGGCCAGGTTTGCTCCTGGGGTCTGGGTTTCAAAACACACCACTTCAACTCCCCAAGTATGTGTGTGTGTGTATGTGTGTGTGTGTATGCGGCCATCGTTATAAGCTTTTGATGGGATTCACTTGATCTGCACCAGATTGCTTCTTGGTGTCATCTAATCCTCTCTGAAGGTTATTGTTTTACTATTTTAGGGAGACTCAATTCTCCTACTTCTACTCTGCCAAGCATGAACAACACACAAGAAAGACATGATGTCACGGCTCAAACCAGCACCTCTGTGCACGGGAATTATAAAGTGAATTGTTCCTGATCATGTTACTGGATTATATTGTGACACAGGAAAATAGTTTGAAGACTGACAAAGGGATGTGGGTGAAAAAGGGCAAAACCATGAGTTGTTAAAATAATTGTCATCAAAGCTTTAGCAACAGGCACTTATGCAAGTCATGATGCTGTTTCCTTTTTCTTCTGTTTATGCTTTAAAATCTGTAACATGGGAATCTATATGAAGATATCTAAATTTAGAAAATTCTGAGTAGTAGGTGCAATAGTTATTTTCACCCACTCAGCAGTCCCAGATTAGAAGGTCACAAGTATTAACAACAATATGTCTACAACCATTGAATGAATGAATAATGAATGAATAAATAAATAAAAAAAATATTAAAAACAATCATTACACATCAATACTTGCAGACAAAACTGAAACTGCAAAAACTTGAAAGAGTTGAATTTTTTTTATTTCAGCTGCCATATTATGTACTTTCCAGACAACTGCGTGCAATTCTAGTTAGGGGAATGCTGCAGTTTAAGTAGTCAGAATCAGAATCATATTATATAATGAACATACAAAGAATGAACATACAAGGAATTTGCTTTGGTATAGTGTGCCCTCTGTACAGGTAATAGTAAGGCATAAAAAGGGAAAATAATAATAATAAAAATATTGTGTACAGCTATCACCACAAAAGAATTACAAATAGAGAAGACTAATATTTACAGGCTAAATATATGTATATATATATATATATATATATATATATATACACACATAATCAGTGCAGTGTAGTGCAAGGATGCAGATATCAAACGAGGTAGTGTGATCAGGGTGACAGCCTGAGGGCAGCATCACCAGGTCATCCAGCTTTTTACAGCTCCTCTCTCTCTCCGCACTTGATTCAGCCTCCGTCCAAGGTAATGTGGCAGTGGCTACCTTGTTTTGCCCATGAGCCAATTAAGTTTAAATGCTGTTAATGATTGCATGGTTTGCTTTTGTGGCAAGGGCTAAGTGGTCAACCCAAATTTAGGTTTTCAGCAGTCTAGCAATGACTTTAAAACACAATGGTAAGTTAGGCCAGGCAATGCCACCCTGGGAATTTCACCCAGAGAATTAATTTTGTAACCATCAAAGGACACACACAAGTTTGTTATACCAAGAAGGCAGGAGACATGGTTCTGAAAGTAATAAAACAATCTTTATTTTTAAATCAATTTTAAAAAGTTCTTATCAAAACACACCATTCACACCAAAGCAAAAAGGGAAGGGTAAGGAACTAGGTCAAGTGCTGAGGCTTACCAGTGGGTAGGGCTAGTGAAGGGGGAGGAATCCACCAAAGAAAATCAAAAAGCACCCAGGCACATGTGACACGCACACAAGGGAGTGAGCAAACCAAATCCCAAGGACACACAGCACACTGAGCAAGGGGGGTGCCACCACCCAACACAACCACTACCACCGGCCCTCAGCACTGGAACAGAAATAAACAATTAGTAAGGGCAAATAAACAACACAATAAATATAACAAAATTTTAAAAAATAGCACAATTCCAACTCAAATTAGAAGTACTACCCCAAACAAAAACCCACAAAATACCCAAAACCAAATAAGAAAACCCCCGAAAGCAATATTATAAAATGAATTAAAAGAAAACAAAGAAATTCTTCCACAAAAGAAACAAAACCAAAATGAGGAATAAGCTATGAATTAATATAAACATAAAGAAAAGTAACTATACCAATAACTTAAACAAAATTACAAAACATAAGGAACTGCACCAGATACCAGCGGGCCGAGCAGCCCTTCACTCAAGCAGAGCAGCAGCTTCATGCTGCAGCTCAATGCTACAGAGCAGAGCAGCAGCTTCATGCAGCAGAGCAGCAGCTTCATGCAGCAGAGCAGCAGCCTAATGTAGCAGAGCAGCAGCCTCATGCAGCAGAGCAGCAGCCTAATGTAGCAGAGCAGCAGCTTCATGCAGCAGAGCAGCAGCCTAATGTAGCAGAGCAGCAGCTTCATGCAGCAGAGCAGCAGCTTCATGCAACAGAGCAGAGAAGCAGCTTCATGCAGCAGAGCAGAGAAGCAGCTTCATGCAGCAGAGCAGAGCAGCAGCTTCATGCAGCAGAGCAGCAGCTTCATGTAGCAGAGCAGCAGCTTCATGCAGCAGAGCAGAGCAGCAGCTCCATGCAGCAGAGCAGCAGCTTCGTGCAGCAGAGCAGCAGCTTCATGTAGCAGAGCAGCAGCTTCATGCAGCAGAGCAGAGCAGCAGCTCCATGCAGCAGAACAGCAGCTCCATGCAACAGAGCAGAGCAGCAGCTTCATGCAGCAGCTTCATGCAACAGAGCAGAGCAGCAGCTTCATGCAGCAGCTTCATGCAGCAGAGCAGAGCAGCAGCTTCATGCAGCAGAGCAGAAATTCATGCAGCAGAGCAGAGCAGCAGCTTCATGCAGCAGCTTCATGCAGCAGAGCAGAGAAGCAGCTTCATGCAGCAGAGCAGAAGCTTCATGCAGCAGAGCAGAGCAGCAGCTTCATGTAGCAGAGCAGCAGCTTCATTTAGCAGGGCAGAGCAGCAGCTTCATGCAGCAGAGCAGAGCAGCAGCTCCATGCAGCAGAGCAGCAGCTTCGTGCAGCAGAGCAGAACAGCAGCTCCATGCAACAGAGCAGAGCAGCAGCTTCATGCAGCAGCTTCATGCAACAGAGCAGAGCAGCAGCTTCATGCAGCAGCTTCATGCAGCAGAGCAGAGCAGCAGCTTCATGCAGCAGAGCAGAAATTCATGCAGCAGAGCAGAGCAGCAGCTTCATGCAGCAGCTTCATGCAGCAGAGCAGAGAAGCAGCTTCATGCAGCAGAGCAGAAGCTTCATGCAGCAGAGCAGCAGCTTCATTTAGCAGGGCAGAGCAGCAGCTTCATGTAGCAGAGCAGCAGCTTCATGCAGCAGAGCAGAGCAGCAGCTTCATGCAGCAGGGCAGAGCAGCAGCTCCATGCAGCAGAGCAGAGCAGCAGCTTCATGTAGCAGAGCAGAGCAGCAGCTTCATGCAGCAGAGCAGCAGCTTCATGCAGCAGAGCAGCAGCTTCATGCAATTTTCTCGCCCTGCTGGTGGTGTTCCCCTCCTCGTGTGTGTTGTGTGGTTCTTCTTGAGTTTTTTTCACAGTTACGTTTGTGTTTCATAAGTCACTGGGTGTTCCCTCCCACATCACGTCCCGATCCAGCCCACTGGTGAGTCCAGTCCTATTAGGTTCCCTTTAACCTTTGTGTTTTTCTTTTTCTTTGGAGCATGTGGTGTGATTTTAACAAAGTGAACGTTTTAATTCGATTTCTTGGACTAATAAAGCAAGCTGTAATTTTCTACAAGTGAACTACGTCCCTGACTCCCCTCTGTGGGGTTCAAAATTGAGCTATTTCCCTGGGCGAAATTCCCAGGGTGGCGTTGCCTGGTTCTAGTGTCAGTCCAGTTGTTGTAAAAGGTAAAGTAAGTCCGGCCTCACCTTTGGGGGGAGGATTGGACTGACCTATTTTCACCCCTGCTTCCCCTTTGGTCACACAAACAAGGCATGGTCCAGTATTTATAAAGTTTAGCAACAATAAAAGTCTCAAATCAGGCTCACACAGCAGAAGGAATACTGGAAACACATTTCTGAGACTGCAGAAAAACTTCATGCGCACAGCGCGTATAACACATATTCTCGTATACAGGGCAAAGACAGGGCGTTACTCCGTTCTAAAAAGGTCACTACATATTGTCAACATTGAAATACCTTCATATTGTACAAATAAGATTTGATATGTCCTTCCAAAAGTGTCGCCACATAATACAACCATCAAATTATACATGAAAATGCATATATGAAGTAAAAACTAGACAGAGAGAGCTTTATTCATCCCATCTAACGTTACCTTTTACTCTCATGAAGTTGCTCCTTTAGTCTCAGGGTCACTCAGAAGCTGAAGAGGTTTTATACCCGGGGATGATCCTCTGTTTGGCATTTTCGGAAAAACTCTGCTCTGTTTTCAGCCTCCCTCTCATCCATCTGCCTCACAGTCTGTCTTTATTTGTGGGTTTTCTTGAACATCTGAATAAAATTACCATAATAATCACTTATTGGCTCAAAGAGTAATGTCTCAGCTTTCAGAAAATGTTGGAAATTTTTTGATCGTGCAAACAATTTAGGAGTAAAGGACGTTCAAAAGCGAATGTGTCAGCGCTGAAGCATCTGGACTCAAAGGGTTTTTAATGTGGTTCATTTGGGGAAAAGGTTAAAGCTGTCACCTTTTCTTAACATTTCTGTCACAACCATCTAAGTCTGCACTGTTCTATTTTTGCTGCAGCTATTTAGTAACGTCCTCTTTTCCTTTTTTCCATGTCAAGTGAACAATCCCACCAGCTGCAAGTACAGTGGGACTTAGCCTACACTGCAAAAACTGAAATCTAAGCAAGTCATTATGCCTTATTTTTAGTAATTTTTTTCTTATTATTCTTGATTTAAGCCACATTGACCAGACCAGGTCATAAAAATGTCTTGTTTCAAGTTATTTAAGGACAAAAATGAGGTCTGAATTGCTTGTAACAAGTCAAAGAAATCTGCCAATGGGATAAGAAAAAGTTTCTTGTTATAAGACATCTTGAATTTGTCTTATCCCATTGGCAGATTTTTTTGACTTGTTACAAGCAATTTACACCTCATTTTTGTTTTAAAAAAACTTGAAATAAGACATTTTTATGACCTGGTCTGGTGAATGTGGCTCAAATTAAGAACAATAAGACAAATTTTTACTACAAATAAGACATAATGACTTGCTTAGATTTCTGTTTTTGCAGTGTACACAGTTAGTATGTTAGCTCTTCACAGGGATTTGTCCCACCCTACTGGTGTGGTAAGACCTGATCAGAAAGGAACCCTGGAATAACCGACTTACTGAGATCTGTCTCAGTCTTAAATCTTTCTCCAAAAGTAATTTTTGACATTCCGTTAAAAAAACAAACAAACAAAAAATAAACATTAGCTATTCCAGTAAAACATATCTAATACCATCAGGTAGCTTCCAGTGTAGTTTGCATCTGTATGTGCACAGTGCACCCTGATTTCTTTCATTCCATTTTTTTAACCATCTATCCTGTTCAGGGTTGCTGAAGCCTATCCCAGCTGTCAATGGGCGAGAGGCAGGGTACACCCTGGACTGGTCGCCAGTCAATCCCAGGGCTGATTTCTTTCATTTCATTTCATTTATTTCAGACAAACAAACAAGAAAGTTAAAACAAATCAAGTCAAGGGTATTCAGCACCATGATGCCAAACAACCAATAAATAAATTATTTCATGTGTCTGAAAAGGAGCAGAAAGAAGCAGAAGATATGTGACGACTATCCCCACTAACTCTTCTTCTGTAATAACCAAAATATGCTGATATTCATCTGTACCCCAAACTCCCCTCGCTCATCTATCCACTCATTCTGAATTGTTTCAAATTACAGAGACAATATCATCCAGACAGGCTAGATTTGGAGACTTTTTCAGGCCAGGAATCAGTTATTCAGCAGGCCTCTAAGCCCACACACAGGTTCAAATAAATATTAAATAAACTTGTTAACTTGAGGCATTTGGCTGCATCATTCTTGAGTGCTTTCCGCTTTTTCCCGGCACCCTCTCCGCACCACCTTTCATCTTTTTAGGGGGTTCTATTCTGGTCTTCCTCTCCTCTCTGCTACTCTCTACACACACACGCAGACACACACACACACACACACACACACACACAGAAGCAGCAGCAGGTACCACACAGACACACACGGGGTGACCATAGACTGTATAAAACATGGACGTAGTCTCCGTGACGTCACCCGTCTGTTACTGCAGCTCTGTTTTGAGGCTAAACGACGGGCACGGCCATATTGGAAATGGGACGAGTGACGAGTGCCCAAACTCACAGCTATTGGGCGCCCGTCAGTCACGTGATCTGAGCTGTGGCTCTGATTGGGCAAGCTCTCGATCCTAATATCTTCCAAACGGCCGAGTTAGAAAAAAATTCACCCCCCTCACAGTGTGTGCCGTCTGCGAAATTAGCGATCCAGACGGGAGACAGAGCTTGTACCAGGCTTTAAATACGATGATTTCAGCTCTGAAAACGGTCTTTTTCCCGTCTGCTTGTACAGTACTTCCGGTGCTTCTGGAGCCAGCCTCAAGCGGTCACTGGAGGAACAGCAGCTTTATAGCACTTCAGTGTTGTCTCATGTTTTCAGACCGGAGGTTGCCGCTTGGGGGTGACACACCCCTTCCTCCACACACACGCTTTCTGTGTGGTTGACATGGACTGGGTGTTAATGGGTGGGTGTTAATCAAAACAAACCAATCGTCTTGTTGTCCTTCTCACATGCTGCTAGCCTGAGTGGCCTCCGATTGGCCTGAAAGAAGACTTTAAAAAAGTTGGACAGCCACAACCAGCCCACCGACAGCCTCTAAAGAGAAAAAAACCTGACAGGCAGCCGGCAGCCAAGCCAGCCAGCAGGCCTAACGCAGACCAGCGCTTCGGGAACACTCCTGTATCTCCATTTGGCCAGTCAGGGCCTGATGCTGGATGTTTCTCCATTCATGATGAGTATCTCAATCCTCAGATGTTATCAGTTCTAGTTCCAGTTCCTGAACAAATACATACATGTGCCTGCGCATGTGCGCAGACACACACACACACACATACACAAGCATACCAACATTTTTTTCAATATTCAATGATAGTTTATTTCTGTAGAACCATGATTTCAGTTTACTCAGTTCTTGCCTGGCTTCATCCAACATTTGCTTCAAATCATCACCAGTACAAGAAACATTTGTGTAGTCTGCAAAACAACATTTAAGTATGTCCTATACCTTACACATGTCATTTTTGTATAAAATAAACAGTTTTGGACATAATACTGACCCCTGTGGTACAGCCATCAGTAATGTCTAAGTAGTGTGACCTGACATCTGCACAAACTGCTTCCTATTTTGATATAACTTTTTTGGCAGTCTGAAACAACTCCTCTTACAACATACTTATCAATTTTTCTGGATAATATGTCTTAATCTATTGTTTCCAATGCTTTCTTGCTGTCTTCATGTCTACTCAAATTGCATACTTTCTACCAATACAGAAAGTCTAATGTATATTGACCATGCAGAGTCTGAACTTTATTTGATTTTTAATATGACGCAGTTGCTCTGGTTATAGTAGCATCCTCAAGCAGTCTTTGTAAACTGATCACTGGAGGCTTGGTGCAAGCTGTGTGAGTGTGAATTTGTCCTGTAACTGTAATACACAGCATGTTTGTACATTTGTGACTGCTGCTGCCATGCTGCTGATTTAAAGCTGACACACGATTCAAACATAATGCTGTTTGGAATGTCACACAGGGTCGGAAAGCTCATTTCTTGTGTTCAATCTGGAGGTGGTGTGTTTGACTCATTGTGTAAATTTCCAAAACCAACACTCGTAAAGTCTACACCGGCTTTGTAAATTGGTTGTGCATGTGTTCTTGGGTGTGAAGAAAGGGTGAATGGTTTCAACTGGTCTGGAAAGTTAAAACATCTTGCTTTGTGTTCACCATTCAGCTGCTGACACGGAGAGTGGAGAGTGGAGGAGAATGTTTGCATTCAGCAGCATTTGATAGCTCCTTCAATACAAATGATGCAGAGTAGATTGCAGTTTGTTTCCACTCCCAAATCATTCTTCCTCTGTGTTCATCACACAGTTGAGGAAACTGCTGTTTCCAAGTCCATTCCTCCTCATGCCATGCTGTAGCCACAAACACTGTGCAGCTCTTGAGGCAGCTGCTTCATAACAGAACTTTCCAGCTGTTTAAATGTCACAGCAATATCTGGCTTAAATTAATAAGTGGCATAAAATTAATACTCACATGGTCTGATACAACCAAAACCCAGTGACAGATTTACTGAGATTACTCGGCAGGGTAGCAAAACTTCTCTACTGAAATACTTAGGTGAATAAAAGACTTGAGTGGGAGAACATGGTGAATTGAAGTACATAAATTTCATTTAAGAGTAGTTTTGTGATCATTCATTTAAGCTGTTTGTGATCTTGTTTGCTCTTATGTCAGAGTAACTTACTAAAGCATTGTGTTAATAATAAAAACATTCACTTACAACAACACAGTTTAGTGTGATTAATGCATACAGTTAAAATCCCATGATACTGTATTAGTAACTTCATGTTATTGTGGCAGAACAGTGTGGAATTAAATTGAAATTACTAAAGTAATTTCATTTGGTCAAGTGCTTAGCAATGACCACCCATCCATCCATTTCCCAGGAGAACCCCCCCCCCCAGGACTTCCCGAGGGACACAGTCAAATGCCTTCTCCGTGTCCACAAAACACATGTAGACTGGTTGGGCAAACTCCCATGCACCCTCGAGGACCCTGCTGAGGGTGTAGAGCTGATCCACAGTTCCACAGCCAGGACGAAAACCACATTGCTCCTCCTGAATCTGAGGTTCAAATATTCGACGGACCCTTTTCCCCAGTACCCCCGAATAGACCTTACCAGGCTGAGACGTGTGATCCCCCTGTAGTTTGAACACACCCTCCGGACCCCCTTCTTGGACCACCACCCTAGTCGGTCAGTCCAGAGGCACTGCCACATTCCTCTCAATCACGCCCCTCTGGGTCTCACTGTCATTGCCAACATGAGCATTGAATTCCCCCAGCAGGAAAAGGAAATCCCCAGACGGAGCACTCTCCAGCACTCCTTAAGGACTCCAAAAAGGGTGGATACTCTGAGCTGCTGTTCGGACTGTAGGCACAAACGACACGCAGGATCCGTCCCCCCACCCGGAGGGAGGCTACCCTCTCGTCTACCAGGGTGAACTCCAACGTACAGGCACTGCTCGGCGCCTTTCATTGTCAGCAACTCCAGAGTGAAAGAGAGACCAACCCTCTCAAGAAGACTGGATCCAGAGCTTTTGATATGTGTTGAGGTGAGACCGACTATATCCAGCTCGAACTTCTCAACCTCGTACACCAGTTCAGGCTCCTTCCCCATCAGAGAGGTGACATTCCAAGTCCCCAGAGCTAGCTTCTGCAGCTGAGGATCGGACCGCCAAGGTCCCCTCCTTCGGCTGCCGCCCAACTCAGACAGCACCCGACCCTTATGGCCCCTCCTGCAGGGGGTGAGCCCACAGGGAGGGGGTTTCACGTTGCTTTAGGCTGGCCAGGCTGGGCCCCATGGGAGCAAGCCTGGCCACCCGGTGCTTGCCAATTTGTCCTGGCCCCAGGCCTGGCTCTCGGGGGCCCCGGTGACCCGCATCAGGGCAAGGGAAACTTTGAACTATTATGGCGCTTTTCCACTATACAATTCCAGCCCTACTCTACTCGGCTCGGCTCGGCTCTACTCTGCTGGACTCTACACGGTTTGGTTAGCTTTTCCACTAGCCCGACTACAGACTCACGGTGGGCGTGGATCTTATAACACAGCTGCGCTAAAGTGCTGCGCAGAAGTGCGTGCATGTTCATCTATAACGCCACACAAACATAATTTTGTACTAACATAAATGCCACCGTGGTCTTTAAAGGAAAAAACAAAGCTTTCAAAAGATTTCATTAAAGTAACACAGCGGCTCAATGTGGTGCGGCATGACACAGGAGCGGAGGTAAACAACAGCCATGTGCTGCATGCCCACAGAGGGACAGAGGGAGCTGCTTTCAGATATCAACTCTTCCCTGGATCCAGTGAGATCGCTTTAATTTTTTATTTTTGGGCCTGGTATACCAGAGATTTTTTGTTGATCAATCATTCTTCTTTGAACTGGTTTTCCTTTTTTGATCCCTGTGGATTAATGGACTGATTGGTGCTCAAAGACTCTCGTGGCAGACAGATCGCTCCTGCACCGACGAACTTTGATTTAATTTAAAAGACTCTTTAAACCAAACTATCTTTGCGGTTAACTTCTTTTTCGTTTAAAAAGGACTTTTAACTTATTTAGGAATCATGGAGGAGCATTTTAGGGCTGTATTTTGTCTTCATTCAGTCTGGTTCTGTGCCGTCGGGTTTAAATGTCATTAAAAACTCGTCACTGACTTATTCGTTTTCCTCTTGTAAGTGATTCTACAGAGTCTTAAGCTTCCGTGACAACATTCTCTGACCAATGAGTGACCGGCAGTCCGTGGACGTTGCGTTTTAGTATCGGCTTTACTCGCTTGGAACCAGGGTAGAGTAGGTACTAAAAACTGGCGTCTGCCGCGTAGTACCGCGCTAGTGGAAACGCAACACAAACCGGGTAGAGCCGGGTAGAGCCGAGTAGAGTAGGGCCAAGGCGAGTCAGTGGAAAAGGGCCATTAGTATTCACCATCATTAGGGGTCTGGAGAGCTACTCTCTGTCTCAACCCTCCCCTAGGACCTGTTTGCCATGGGAGACCCTACCAGGGGCATAAAGCCCCCAACAACATAGCTCCTAGGATCATTGGGACATGCAAACCCCTCCACCACTATAAGGTGGTAGCTCAGGGAGGGGCTTAGTAATGACATCACAGTGTAAACAGCTTTATACTGTATAGGTTGGTTCATATATTGTCATGCACTGTTTGATGAGTATATTAATGAATATCTGTAGAGAGGATTTCCTGTTTTGTTTGAATTGTTTCACCCTCATTCATCAGCCAGGTGTCACGGCGACGTGCGCCGGCACACGGTGCAATTTACACCGCTGATAGGCACTTTACTTCCAACATCACATTTCTTTAAGTTTTCCCTTGAACTTTTACGGTTTTACATCTGTTTCCACATACAATTCACTTAATACACTGTGTTTCTTCAAGTTGTTGCAGACCCTGTCTGGCACCTTTTTTTTCCTTTCCTTGCCATCTGGTCTCTTTTTCCTCCTCTTCCTTAACGCCGCTTCCTTTTTTTTTTATAAATTTCTGTGGCAGTTAAATTTGTCTCATTAACCCTTTATCAAAATGGAAAAGAACTGTTTTTAATATTTTAAAAACAAAGCACATCAAATTTTTTTCTTTTGATTTGAGCATCTGTGTTTATTCGTGTTTTCATTATTTCTTTTTCACACTCGTCTACTGTAATGTGCCACAGGGTTGTGACAAAAACTGAAGGACTCTAGATTTAAATGAGATTTTTTTTTTTCCACAAAAAAAGGTAAATCAACCAAAAACAAGGCATATAAGGTGTGCAGAATCAGTACTATCATTGGCAAAGGTGTGGTTATGTGGATGCCAAAAGTGAGAAAGAACCTGGGGGACAGGAAACTGGTCCTTTTATCCTTGGTGAAGCAATGGGCCCAGGTTCCCCAAATTAGGCAGGACAGCTCCTTTAAAGCACCCCAGAAAAAGCAAACATGTTAATGACCCGACAATCAGAGCAGGTCTCGTCACAGACCTCAGCAGAAATCATTTTACTTTCTTCTTCTTCTTCTTCTTCTTCTTCTTCTTTCTGACTTAAAAAGCCACCTCAGTAGGAAAAATGTGAAAAAGAGAGTTGGGTCACTCTTCAATTTGCATTTTTTTCACTCCCAGGAAACACACAGAGTGGATATGATAAGATCCATGCCAACAGCCTGCAAAAACAACTGTGGCGAGGGCTAAGTGGTTGCATCAAAAATTTGTTTGTTTTAGCACATCTGATAAATTCACATTCACCAAAATCAATACAAAGTTATGTTTTGCCAGATAACGCCACCCTGGGAGTTTCACCCAGGGAATTCACAAAGTTTAACACACAAGACACACAGGTTCGTTATACTCGAGGCTGAAACGTGGTTTCAAGTATCATAAAAACAATCTTTATTGATTAAACAAATTGTAAAAATAGATACCATTCACACCAAAAGGGGAATGGAGGAAAAAAAGTATTCAGGTGCTGAGGGTTACCTGTGGAGAGGAGGGCTAGTGAAGGGGGAGGT
Source organism: Thalassoma bifasciatum (assembly GCA_008086565.1). Taxonomy (NCBI): domain Eukaryota; kingdom Metazoa; phylum Chordata; class Actinopteri; order Labriformes; family Labridae; genus Thalassoma; species Thalassoma bifasciatum. The sequence goes on from RPOG01001220.1 coordinate 37,602, forward strand.
ATCCACCAACTGAAATAAAGCAAAGAAAAGCACCCAGACACACGTGACACACACACAGGGTAGTGAACAAACCAAACTTAATTTCAAATTAACAAAAATACTCCAAAGAAACCCAAACGCAGAATAACAAAATGAAACAATCAAAACAAAAGAAATTCTTACACAAAAAGGACAAACCAAAATTAGGGTGGCCAATTTAACCAAAAAGAAAGAACTGTGAAGATAATATAAACGGAAAGAATAGCTATACCAATTATCTAAACAAAAAGAAAAAAAAGGCAAACCTACACAAAATAACCCAAACTAAACAAAACAAACTAAACCCAAAAGCTACACAAAAGAATCCCAAACCTAAAGAAGTAATGCACAAAAAAAAAACAATTGACCCAATCACACTTTTAAATTTGGCAATCAGTTAAGACTTGTGGTGAAAGTCGAGTCCTTTTACGAGGATGTGTGGGGACTGGCAGATGACTGCCAGAAACAAATGGCCCCACAACACCCGACTGGAGACACTTTCCACAAACCACAAAGCAGAGCAGAGCAGCCCCACACGAAACAGAGTAAACACTAGTAGGGCAGCACAGCTTCCCCAAGCAGAGTAGAGCAGCCCCCTACAAAGCAACAGTGGAGCAGCCCCCCTCTAAGCAGCAGCGGTCCTATCAGCTGGTGGTGACGTCACAGTTTCACCTATCAGACAGTAGCATTAGCACAGTTGAAAGCTGACAACGATGCAGTTGTGACCTACGTTATAAAACTTCACCTACCTCCACAGTAGAAGCACCGAGCGCACGCACACACACGCACAAGAGGAGGGAGAGAGAGAGAGCCAACAGCACCAAGAGTCCACCTGCGATCACACTAGCGTTAGCAGACTGAGCATGCTCTGTTTAGCGCAGAGAAAGAAGGAGACCGAGAGGAAACTCACCACCACGAACCGGAGCAGAGACGCACAAGACCGGAGCACGCAGCCTAGAGCACGTGGTCGCCCTTACACAGCGCGACCCGGAAGCCAACAAGAGCAGAGAGAGGAAGATTCTCTCCCCTTTGCCACGATTGGCCCACAGAGGCGCCCCATTAATTGAACACAAACCTACCTGAGCAACAGACAAACAGCCGTAATTCTATGCTGCTACACAACAAAAACTATCATTCACAAACAATAGAATGCTAAAGAGGAAAGTGGATGAACACATAGGAGAAGTAAAATTGTACTAGTTTGAATGCTCCTAAAGATGGAAAGTAGTAGTTATCCTTTAGGTATATCAGTAGATTGTAACTTCAGATCTCCACAAGAAGTCATTCATTATTATGAAAGTGCAAATGTGCTAATTCTTAAACACAGCCCAAGGCTTATACGATTAATAAGAGGTGTCCCTAATGTGATTTAGAATTTAAGAATTCCTCTGCATTTTTAGAGAACAGATAAGTTTGAAGTACTACTTTTGTTTGTCTGCCTGAGCCTTAACTTTTGGGTTTGTTATTCTCAACTATTTAAAAAACACGTGAATATCATCAATGCCTTTATTCAGACGTCTCAAACCTCCACTTTCAGTTTCAGTATGATTGTTGCAATATTTCAACAGATTAAAGCCTGAAATTGACCTAGAAACCCTTTTTTCCATCTGTGAGAAAAAGAACCCAAGTCTTCTACACACCTGCAGCAGGTTGGCCCAGCAGGTCCTGCACCAGACCCAAGCAGAAAAAGTTGGAAATTTAGCCCAATCTGACTCAGCCCATCATATTCTGTCAAGTGCTGTCAGACTCTGGAGAAAAGTCACGCAAGGATGGCAGCTGAATATTTTTTTCAATGTTCCTGGAGGGACTCTGGGAAGTGTGCTACCCTGCTGGGGGGGGGGGGGGGTGATGGTTGTGGGAACGTGTTCTCTTTCTCTCACTGTGCTGCTTTGTAACCAGAGGAGGATGGAGGCAATTACCAGCACCAACAGCTGAGAGAGGGCCAAGTCTCTGCACATAAATCAGCATGAGGACTAAATGAGTTATAGAGCAGCCCCTAGTGGTGAAACTCTAAACAACACAGCATGGTTTGAATACCATCACATCTACCATCAGCTCAAGGCTCGGAAATCTAAATGTAGCCTCTCTTCTTTCCCCTAAATTAATTTCTACCATTTAATTGCTGCGTTCATTACCCGAGTACAATAGTGTCAAATAACTAGTGTCCTGATTAAATTTCCCTGACTGAATGTGAAATGAGTCGGAAAAAGAGGCAAAGCCAGGCAAGTGCTTCTCATCATTGGTTCATGGTGAACTGCAAAGCAGAGGCAATTTAGGTTAATATGGAATGAGGAGGAAGGCGAGGTTAGAAAAAGCATGGGGTAATTTGGTGTGGCAAATTGATGAGTCATCTTTTGTTCGGCCTCTTTGATTGACAAAAGAGCCAGGCAGCAGCAGCAGTGTTCGAGAAGTGCCTGAAACACTTTCTGCATACATTTGTCATTTTATCACTCTTTTCCTCCTGCAATATCAGCATCCTCTCTCTCTCTGAGGCTATATGCCTCTCCTCTGTTGTTTGTAGTTCCCGTGTTTATGCTAATTACATTTCTACTGAGCCCAAGTGTCAGCTTTGACATTTCCACTGTTGGCAGAGTAACATTGGTGTTGCTGACCAATTATGTCCACATTACGGACATCACACTTTAGCCAGACTCTCCTCTTGACAGAGGAGAAAGAGTTTTAGGTGCAAAAGAAAATCTGCCAAATATATTCAAAATTCCATGCTATCTCCTCTGAATTCTGTGTTGGCACTTCATTTAATTTCCCTAAAATTGCAGCGCTGAAAGGTGAGTGGGAACAATCATCCTCCCCTGATTTGTTCTCGGCTCTCAGTGCGTGGTTAGCCAAGCTGAATCACTTCATGCATACTGAGAAGCTTGACAGTTGAATGTTTATGCTATGTGTCTCTAAGGTAAGATGAGTTCAAATAAAAGCCTGTTTTTTGGTGAATTTTGTGTGCGCGTGTGTTGGTGTATGTGTATCATATTCAGGTCGTACTTCAAGGCCAAGCTGGAGTGAGATGAAAGCGAGAGACAAGGCACTGTGTCCTGTGACGAATGATTGTCAGATATAACTCAGCCCTTGAAGTCAACAAACGAGGCTAATTTTCCATGAAGTAAGAGGATTTCAGAGACTGGACGTGTTTTCCATGATGAGAGACGGCAAGGTGTCAGAACATCAAGGCCAGCTGTCAAAGAAGTGTGTGTAAAAGCATGGATATTCATGTAATGCTTGATGTACACATTAATTGAGCTTAATTAAATTATTATATCATTAACTGGTACTGAAATCTGAATAAGGCTGCAAAATCGCACCTTTCAGCACAGCACCTCCAGGACAGGGACATCCATTTCTTCTTTGTGTGGCACAGCAGGGCCTCATCCATAACACGGCTGTTATAGTTCTGTGGAGAGGCACACAGCACTTTCAATACAATAAAAAGAACTGATTTCACTGGCCCTAGTATCCATATAACCCCTATTACTACTAATCATCTGTGTGTTCCAAATTTGATCAGGAAGAAAAAGTCTTTGTGCCATTTTATTTGCTTAGAATACACAACTTGAATAAAAACAGGATTGCTCAGAATGCCTTAATGCATATTCTTATAATTGTTACTTGTAGCACCTGAAGTGTCTGCTCACCATCTGGACACGAAACTACGCTGTAAGCTGAGTTTTTACAAAATTCGATTGTTGACACCCTTTGAACAATAGCTCTGTGTAACTTCAAATAAATACAGACATGGACAAAAGTATTGGAGCCTGTTAGGGTTTGTAACCTGAGGTTTTAGCTGGGCCCAAAAGCAGGCGGAGGCAGCAGAAAGCAGTATAAAAAGTGAATTTATTGGGAAAAGAGTGGAAGGATGGGTGGCTTGGCAGCGTGGGGCAATGGAGGCAGGAGGCTCGTGGCGGCACTGGGGGTAGAAGGGAGACAGCAGTAGTTTGTCACAAAATCACTGAAGAATCACAAAATGTACTATAACACTTGTGTGAGTTGACCAAAGTATTGCTCAGTTCTCCATACACTGGCACCTGACTCCTGTATCAGCAGAGATTAAAAGCAGGTGCAGATGATGATTAGCCACAGGTGTGCAGGTGACGCAGGTGTGTAGAAGGGAATCAGTGGAGAGGGAGGGAGGAGGTGCCCAGCTCTGTGAGGGAGACTGGGGAACTCCACAGGAGTGAGATCACACAGGGGAAATGATGACAAATAACTGGATGGTTTCCCTTTGAATACCAGAGATGATGAGAGTGAAAGGTCCAGTCTGGTTAGTGAACAGAGATGGGGTGTCTCCTGCCTCCACTGCCCCACGCTGCCAAGCCACCCACCCCTCCACTCCTTCCTCAATAAACTCAGTTTTCAAACTGCTTTCTGCTGCCTCCGCCTGCTTTTTGTTCCAGCTCAAAACCTCTGGTTACAATCCATAACAGCTGGCAGATATTCAAGACTTAGCTCATCTCCACCTTCCGCTTGAGGATGCTCCAAAGATGTTCTATTGGGTTTAGGTCTGGAGACATGCTTGGCCAGTTCATCACCTTTACCCTCAGCCTCTTTAGTAAAGCAGTGGTCATCTTAGAAGTGTGTTTGGGCTCATTATCATGCTGGAACACTGCCCTGCGACCCAGTTTCTGGAGGGAGGGGATCATGCTCTGCTGCAGTATTTCACAGTACATGTTGGAGTTCATGTTTCCCTCAATGAAATGTACTGTAGTAACACAAACGAGTCACATGACATTTTAGAGGGAAAATGAAAAGCAGTGCTCAGTTTGGACATTTAGGGGTGTAGTCTCTTAGGGGTGTACTCACTTTTGTTACCAGTGTTTTAGCTGTTAATGGCTATATTTTGAGTTATTTTGAGGGAAAAATAAATGTACTCTGGTATATAAGCTGCACACAGACTACTTTTCATTGTGTCAAAGTGTCATTTTGTCAGTGTTGTCCCATGAAAAGATACACTTAAATATCTGCAGAAATGTGGGGGGTGTACTCCCTTTTTTGATACATTGTATGAAAAATCTCAAGGAAACAGGTCCATCTCCAGAGATCTTGAGGTTCCTTTGTCTAATGTGCATAATATAATCAAGAAGTTTATTACCCAGAGAACTGTGGCTGAACCCCCTGGATGAAGATAGAAGAGAAAAATTAACAAAAGACTGCAACACAGGATAGTTTGAATGGTGGATAAACATCCTGAGACAACTTCCACACAAATTCAAGCTGTTCTGCAGACCCAGGGTGCAAATGTTTTAGCTCGGACCATACATCATCATCTGAGTGAGAAGAAGCGCTATGGCAGGAGACCAAGGAGAACCCTACTGCTGACTAAGAGTGTATAATCTATTTTTCGGGCTCACTTGTTACTTGTTGCGTTTGTTAAATAAGGTGGGGGAGGACCACCATTTCTACTGCATAATTTCTCATCTTAGGTCTCCTAATTCTAAGATGTTTAACCATGAAAAATGATGAAGAGAGGAGTCCAAAATAACAGGAGAGTCCATTTTTGGAGAATCCAGGAACATTTTTATTCAAATCCAGCCATCTTCAACAAAACCAGAGCTGAGAGGTTTGCAGCACAATAAACATTCTGTACCAACTGATAAAACAAAACAACGTGAACAACGACTAAAAAGAAATGTCTCGCATCTCCAAAAGCCTTTCCAAACCACCTAACAAAACTCTAGCCTAAAAACCCTCAGCCCTTATCCCAACAAAACCTCTCCATTTCCTTAGAGACGTTCAACTAGAAAAAAAACAGGAAACCCCGCAAAAGAATCCCCCAGAAAAAGAGATCCCAAAAACCTGTGTAAGAAAGCATGTGTCCCAAAAACCTGCGCAAGAAAGCATCTCAATTGAACAGTGTAGCCTCTTTTAAAACCCAGTGGACATCCCCTCTCCAGTGGTGACTGGCTGTTTATTTAGAACAGCAGGACCTTTTAGGGTGACAGATACCACCTGATCAATGAGGAGGGTTAAAGATAGTATCTGGTATTATACTGGTATTATTATATATGTTCAGAATAAACCATGTGACTGACTGTTTACACCCCCCACGCAGCTCCGCCAGTCTTCTTCTATGGTCCAAACTACACTCACCTCCACTTCTCACAGCTCCCACTACAGTCCCCGGCGTACACCGCCTCCCACTGCAGCTCCTCCTCACATCCAGCCTGTAATCTCAGTCAGACCACTCAACCCTCCTCACAGACGCAAACAAATAGACACCTGCAACCTCATTCACATTGTTCCCTCTGCTCCCACTGATCACAGACCTCAGCAGCATACCCTCAAGCTTGCACTCCATAACACCCGTTCCCTAAACAACAAAACACTCATCTTGAATGATTTTATTTTGGACAATAACCTGGACTTCCTCTGTATCACCGAAACCTGGCACACCCACCTGGACTATTGCTCTCTCAACCAAGTCACCCTCCCTGGATACAAGTACATGAATAAACCCTTCCCCTCTGGCTGAGGTGGTGGCGTTGCCTCTGTTTTTAAAGACCATTTTAAACTCGATCCCATTTCCACTCCCTCCACAGAATCCTTTGAACATGTTGCTTTTTAAACTGCTCTCCCTCAGTCCCCTTGTTATTTCCATCCTCTCCTGACCCCCCAAACCAAATCCATCCTTCCTCTCTGACTTCACTCACTTTGTCAGTCGCCTATCAGCCATCTGCCCCTCCGTTCTACTTCTTGGTGACTTCAACTGTAGAAGCTTATTCTTTTAATCTGAAGTACCGTTTCTTGAAGGAAGGCCAGGGTAGGCCTCAAATCTTGAAGTCTGAACTTACAGCACTTGTTCACTGTTGCGCTAAGGCTAGCTCGCTCTAAAAGAAGGCCAAGGAGTCCAAGCAGCAGAGGAGGCCGATCAGTTGAATTCAAAATACTTTATTCAAAGCAAGCAAATCTGAACAAAGTAAGTGGAGAGCTCTGTAGAAGTGACTAAAACACACGCACACGCTAACTAACTCTCTCTGTAACTCCACATGCAAGCCGCATTTTTATAACCCAGAGGATCCGCCTTGATGGTCATCTCCTTTCCTTTCCTGGAGCAGGACTGGTGTTCCGTTCCTGAAAACCAATTCCTTCCGGGCAGGGTGGACAGCTCCTTTTAAGGAGCCAGGATTCCTTTGAATCGATCAGGGGATTAAAAGTGGTATCTGGCTTTTGATGCAACAATGCAGTGTCCGTTGGGAATCAGATTTGGCATCATCCAAATGTACCATTATGAAGTTGTTTCTGTAAATTGGGTTGAACTCGGATACAGTTGTGTTTTAAAGGCTTTACTTTCTGTAAATGGTAAGTGCATCCTCAGCGATCAGTCCTCCTGACCTGTGACCTGCAGGAGGATATGTTTGGCCCCAGCTCCTCACCAGGGCCCAGATTAGTTGGTTTATGGCATTGTTTTTCACCCGAGGAGACAGGGGAGATACTTGGAGACAGGTGCGAGTTGAACTACACATGTTGCACACTCATGACTTTAGGTTGCTTGTCACAAGTGTTGAGAAAAATCTTCCACACAACTTCCACATAGACAACAAGAGCTGCAAACATGCCTCTGACTTTCTGGACCCCCTCGACTCCCTCAACCTCTCACAGCATGTCAATTTTCCCACCCACTCCCACGGCCATACTCTGGACCTAGTCTGCTCCAGGGGTCTCAACATTCCGCAACTCACCAGCTACAACCTCCACATCTCCGACCACCTTGCCATAGTTTTTGAGATCCCTCTCCCAGCCCCCATTCCCAAAGAAAAATGCAAAATATCCTATCCAATTTCCATGTTTGGACTTATTCAGAGCAGTGGACCTGTAAAGTAGAAGTGTGGTAAAATCATGTGTGAAATTCATGTAATGAGAGTTAAACTGAATTAAGTATTTCTGGCTGGCAGAGGAGAAAGAGGACACGCTGGAAGGAGGTGTTAAGTTGAAAGGGGAGTGAAAACCCATAAAAACCAGAGTTGCCCTTGTCTCGCTCTCTTCCATCCAAAACTCTGGTCTGTCAACATCTCCATGGCAAACTCACTGACTGAGCCGCACCCATTCTCCTGCTGTTTCCCGCTGAGATTCAAAGACTGTCTCTGCGTCCTGGGTGCACGCAACACCGCGCTCCTCTTCTCTCCACTTTGATTTGACCACATCGCCACAGCAAGCTTTGCTGATTGGGCTGCATCCACCTCCTGCTGGTCCCGCCAAGATTGAACAGCTGTCTCTCTCTGTTGGTGCACACAACTGTGCCCTCAGCCTCTGAAGTCTGGAGCCATCCTCCCTCTGGATCTGTATCCGTGCCTCTGTGAACATGGCTCTCTCCCTGACACATCAACCTGGGAGGAACGACTGAGTTTGATCGGCATGAGCCACGACCAGAGCGAGTCAACTGTCTGACTTCCATCGCCTTCGCCACAGCGAGGAGGAGGCCCACAACCCAACGTCGCCTAGCAACTAAGGAGGTCGGGCTCCTTTCCAGCCGGCATCAGCTGATCCAGCTCAAGCTCGCAACACCTCAAACTCCTCTTCACTTCCTGCATCATCTGATTCCTCCAAGCCAGTCCTCTGCCTCAGTAAGACACTTTGCTTGTCCTAGTATTTCAGAGTCGATGCCAGAAATTGGGGTTTTTGCCAAGGTTTCACTTTAGTTGGTCCCTGCTTTTACAACAATCAGAAACTCATTTTCATCCCTGTCTCATTTATTCTTTTCCCTTTTATTCTCTCATATTATCTGCACTGTTCCATTTATGCTTTATATGTCACCTTTAGTTTGTTAATAAAATCACCTTATAAAGAACGGTGTTGTTTGTGTCTTGTGTGTTTGAAAATTAAGGGTCTATGTTACTCAGTCCAAGATCTCACATGTGTGTAGCGACCCTTCAGATTAAAAGACTGACTGATTATTTTATTAGAAGTTTTCCCTGTTTTTACAAAATTGGGTAAATAAAAATAAAATTCTGAAGTTTATAACTTTGTTTATTCGTTAAGTGTGGAATGCTGGCATTCTACAATTGACTAATAATTTGTTCATTGGTTATTTAACATCTTAGACCAATTCACGCTACACTGTTTAAGATGCTCACCATCTGGGGTCTATGTCAGCAGCAAATCCACTGCAGAAATACACTACCATTATATACTTAAGGATTTGTTGATGTATCATATTGCATTATTCAACACTGATATCGCACATCCCATGTGTTTCTGTTATCGTGCAGCAGTAATGGAAATACAACATAACTCAAGGCATAAACGAACATTTTAAGCAAAGTGATTTTCTTTCATACATTCAAATAACAAAAAGTGTCAGTGCAGTATACAATACACTGCTTTTACAGTGTATAACAAAAAGTGCAAGCGCTTTAAAAAAAGATACAAAAATAGATACTGCATTTCAAACAAAGTCAATGCACTTTGCAAAAAAAGATTCAAAAATCATGACTGCATGTCAAACAAAAGTCAATGCACTATACACTTTGTGTAAAGTGGTGCCAACTATATTTGTTCAATTAGGTTCCAACTTCTGGTAACATGTCCCTACACTTTGAAAAAACTTTTAAGGTTTTTTTTGCAAACATAAGTTTGTTCAACATAAAATAAATACTGTGGTGGTCATCGTCTTGAAAATGTTATGGTGGAAAAATGTTACAAAAAAAAAGAAGTAGCTGGCGAGGCCTTTGTCTTCACAGCAAACAAAAAATACTTAAGCATAGCACGCTGCTGTAGCTCATAATAACACAAGTAGAGCTGACTGGTTGTAGTTTGGCTAACACTACCTAACGTAGATTAGCAAGCATTTGTTGTGAGCTTAATTTACCAGAAATGGTAGTTTTAGCATCATCCGGAGCAACGTTAAGAGAGCTCTCCCCATCACACGACTCCTCCTCAAATCCCACACCCACTCCGTTGCCAGCAATGTTTGCCAGTGGTCGTCCTCTCACAACTCCATCCATCAGCTTGTAAAACGGAAAGTTGTGAGGGTCATGTCCACTGTGTTGTTGTGCTGTTTAGCATAATAGTAGGCAGTGTTCAGGGTTTTCCAGCGGTTCCTTATTTGTTTGACGTTTCTGTGTATCCTGGCTTCGTTCAATTTTTTGTGAACTTTTATAAATAGCTCTACATTTCTGTTGTTTCTACTGTCCAAGCATGCGACTATATTTAATTCTTTCAGAGTTCATTAAAGAAACAAACTCTCCCCCGCAGACCAGCTCTGTGTGTACTGTTTGGAAGCTGCCATGTTTTCACGTGGAGCAAACGTCACTGTGCATTTACATCAAGACAGAGCATGTGTAGACAAAACGCAGCCTGATACCATGCCATTCCACCGTTTACATGACAAAACTTTCCTTTCGATTGGTTTGGGAAAAGGAATATTCTACCCCTGTGCAAGCGAATGAAATTCCATTTGGTTTTGGCCTGTTTATTCTGATTGAAGTTTATATGAAGGGTTTTTAGACTTCTAAACCAACTCCAATCAGAATATAAAGCGCCATGAAAACCCAGCTACCACCTGAGAACTGGATCAAGGGCACAGATTCAGTATTTCATGTGTATGCCAGAACACTGAACGGACAATCTCATCTCAAGAGGGAGTTGAGCCTCTCTCAGGGAACATAATTAGAGAGAACATTTTTGATGATGAGGAACACTTCCAGGAGGATTTTGAGTGCACTGTATATGAGATTAACAGTACATTACACTGGCTTCTAATCCAAAGGCACACTAATCCAAGAATAAGCATCCATGATTAACATTCTGAGCCAGCTATTAGATGAGAATAAAACTGTAATTCAGCTAAAAGGGCTTGCAGTGGTTTGACTGCTCCATAGTCTGCATGAACTATTCTAGTAACCTGAAAAGGGAGACATTAACAGACTTCTGGAGGTATCTGTATGGAGAAAAAATAAGGACAGTCTTCAAAATTGTTTATTTACTCAGGGAAGATTTTCCTGACCATGACTTGGCTTTTTTCAGCAGTAACCTGATTTGCACTTTCACTTTTGGTGCTGCTCAGTACAAACCAGGCTTCTACTTTTGGCCTCTAGCTCCTCGAGTGCAAATGGGGCTAATTAATTTCAACTGCAAGGAGAGAGAACAGAAGAGAGCGCTTCACATTCAATGTCTCTTATCCTGCAACTCAATTATCTTGATTTGAACTGGCTTCTTTGTGGGCACAAATCTTCCCTCACTATCCTTTGGGCTATTTCTACCTCCATATTGAGTTTGAGACTATCTGGACAAGTTGAAGGAAAAGTCATAGTTTATATTTCATATTGAACCAACATGTTTCATTGACAGGAAGATCACAATTCTTCAAACTTCCTTTAATTCTTGAGGACATCAAAAATACATCTTTTAAGCCACCCTCAGGAGAACGAACTTACTTGCTTGCTTTCACTTACTTTCATGTCAATCCAGAATAAAAAGTGTTGTGAGGATATCCCACTTTGAATCCCAAGTTTAAACCAAGCAGTAACTTCAAGTTTTGAAGAAATAAAGAAAGAAAGAAAAGGCCTGAGCAGAGGGACTTCGTATACTTCGGCCATTCCCCATAAACAACCCATGGCTAGTTTCACAGCAAAGTTAAATGCTGAGAGCGAGGTACCAACAACAGTTCGAATCTACATAATTCAGTTACCTGTGTATTAGGGGTGGGGGGAAAAAAACGATTCATGTAAGAATCTCGATTCTTCTCATGAATCCGAATCGATTAATAAAATCCAAAAATCTATTTTTTGTAATTATTTTTTTTCAACCAACGTTGCCTCTATCTCTCAGCTAAACTCAACGCATCCCCCGTCTAGTACAGCGGAAAGAGTATCCTCCACCACTGGAGATACTGGAACCCATATCCAAGCACAGATCAGTGTTTATTTATCTGAACTGCAGGTGAAGGGTATAAACTCAAATCCCACGCCAGGTCGGAGTTTGTACACACAAGTTTCATGTCAGCGCAGCTGCAGTCTGAGCGGAGGTCATATGAGTGCAGTGAGTTTTTCAAACGGACCCAACAGAGGTTCATAAATTAATATTTAGATAGTGAGGGTGGTTAGAATAGATAATAGATAATAGAATCCTTGGAGGGAGTGCTGGAGAGTGCTCTATCTGGGGATTCCATTGTTCTGCTGGGAGAGTACAATGCTCATGTTGGCAATGACAGTGAGACCTGGAAGGGCGTGATTGGGAGGACCCCCCCCCCCGATCTGATGGTGCTTTGTTGTTGGACTTCTGTGCTCGTCACAGATTGTCCATAATGAACACCATGTTCAAGCATAAGAGTGTCCATATGTGCACTTGGCACCAGGACACCCTAGGCCACAGTTCGATGATCGACTTTGTTGTCATGTCGTCGGACTTGCGGCCTCATGTCTTGGACACTCGGGTGAAGAGAGGGGCGGAGCTGTCAACTGATCATCACCTGGTGGTGAGTTGGCTCCGATGGTGGGAGAGGATGCTGGTCAGACCTGGCAGACCCAAACGTACTGTGAGGGTCTGCTGGGAACGTCTGGCAGAGTCTCCTGTCAGAAGGAGCTTCAACTCCCACCTCCGGGGGAGCTTCGACCGTGTTCCGGGGGAGGTAGGGGACATTGAGCCCGAGTGGGCTTTGTTCCGTGCCTCTATTGTTGAGGCGGCTGATCGGAGCTGTGGCCGTAAAGTGGTTGGTGCCTGTCGTGGCGGCAATGCCCGAACCTGCTGGTGGACACCGGCAGTGAGGGATGCCGTCAAGCTGAAGAAGGAGTCCTATCGGGCCTTTTTGGCCTGTGGGGCTCCTGAGGCAGCAGACAAGGACCGACAAGCCAGGCGGAATGCAGCTTCAGCGTTCGACGAGGCAAAAAAACGGACATGGGAGGAGTTCGGTGAGGCCATGGAGAACGACTTCTGGATGGGTTCGAAGAGGTTCTGGACCACCATCTGGCGTCTGAGGAGGGGGAAGCAGTGCACTATAAACACTGTGTTCAGTGGGAACGGTGCGCTGCTGACCTCAACTCGGGATGTTGTGGATCGGTGGAAGGAATACTTTGAAGACCTTCTCAATCCCACTGACACGCCCTCCTCTGAGGAGGCAGGGCCTGGGAGCATGGGAGTGGACTCTACCATCTCTGGGGTTGAGGTCGCCGAGGTGGTCAAAAAGCTCCTCGGTGGCAGGGCCTCGGGGCTGGATGAGATCCGCCCAGAATTCCTTAAGGCTCTGGATGTTGTGGGGCTGTCTTGGTTGACAAGACTCTGCAACATCGCATGGACATCGGGGGCAGTGCCTCTGGACTGGCAGACCGGGGTGGTGGTCCCTCTTTTCAAGAAGGGGGACCGGAGGGTGTGTTCCAAATACAGGGGGATCACACTCCTCAGCCTCCCTGGTAAGGTCTATTCGGGGGTACTGGAGAGGAGGGTCCGTCGGATAGTCGAACCTCAGATTCAGGAGGAGCAATGTGGTTTTTCGTCCTGGCCGTGGAACAGTGGACCAACTCTATACCCTCAGAAGGATCCTCCAGGGTGCATGGGAGTTTGCCCAACCAGTCCACATGTGTTTTGTGGACTTGGAGAAGGCATTCGACCGTGTCCTTCGGAGAGTCCTGTGGGGGGTTCTCCGGGAGTACGAGGTGTCGGATCCCTTGTTACGGGCGGTCCGTTCCCTGTACGACCAGTGCCAGAGTTTGGTCCACATTGCCGGCAGTAAGTCGGACTCGTTTCCAGTGAGGGTTGAACTCCGTCAGGGCTGCCCTTTGTCACCGGTTCTGTTCATAACTTTTATGGACAGAATTTCTAGGTGCAGCCAGGGTGTCGAGGGGGTCTGGTTTGGTGACTGATGGAGAAATGCTGTACTGCTATGCTTGTAATCTATGTTATCATTCTGACGTCAAGGACAGACTGCTCATGCAGAAAGTAGGTATCAGCTGTTTACAGAATGTGGTTACATGATGTCCATTCAAATATGATCTGCCCGTTAACTGCTGGTTATTACATGACTAATGACTATACGATCACGCCCAGATGATGATTTCACTGTGAATAAAGAGCTGAACAACGGGGAAGTCTGGGAAGCTGACAGGAGTCAGAGTGCTGGATGCACCTCTGACCAGACTTCCCTTTTGCAAAAGCATAAACTGAGTATCTGTGTTCTCTGGAGCTTCTTTCGACACCCGCAGCAGCTGATAGCCAGTTTGGTGCTTGAACCCAACAGTGACCTCAGGATTGGGTCACTGCTTTTTGCAGATGATGTGGTCCTGTTGGCTTCATCAGGCCATGACCTTCAACTCTCACTGGATCGGTTTGCAGTCAAGTGTGAAGTGGCTGGGATGAGAATCAGCACCTCCAAATCAACTCGCGGGGTCTTGTTCACGAGTGAGGGAAGGATGGAGCGAGAGATCGACAGCGTCTGCAGTAATGCGGACTCTGCACCGGTCCGATGCTTCACCTTGGCGTGGCCGGGATGGAAGCATCCTGCGAACACCAAACCAAGAGAGGTGCAGGGGCTCATAATACTGCAAATATGGCTGAATGTAGTGGGGATGAAAACAGCTGCAAATGTCGTGGCAGACGCGGGAAAAAACCCACCGCTCATGGCGGCGGAGGTGGTCTTTGAATTGTTGATGTCACAATATGCAAATTAGACAACAGTTTTACTTCCAGCCCAAATTTTGCTTCAAACTGAAGATATTCCTCATTTACAGCATGCCCTTATCTAAAAAAACTTTAAGGTTATAGCCTTTTGGAACCCTGATATCAAAATTGAACATTTTTGAATATGGCCGCCAACTTGTGACGTCACCATATGCAAATTGGATTAATAATTTCACTCCCATCACAGACTTTGAGTCATACTGAACAATTTTCTCATTGACAGTATACCTTTATCTCAAACTTCTTTCAAGTTATAGCCTTTTAAAATCTTGATTTCAAAATTGGATATTTTCTTGAAAAAACTCTGGCGCCTAAAGGGTTAAAAATAATCAAATATTGCTTTTATTATTTTGTTTGTTTTTTCTTTAAATTAGTCATATGACAAGCAAATGGGAGATAGGAACTTTTTGTGGTTATGTTGAATTAATTTGCAACAGGACTGCATTGCACTTGACCTGTTTGTGTTTGATGTAGATGGCTGAAACTGGAGTATAAAGATAGATTGTTAAGCAACAGGGAGAATTAAAATGTAAGGTGATCTCTTCCTTGTCAAACAAAAAAGAAGAGGTCAGAGAAAGTACAGTGCTGGGTACTTGGTGCTGGAACTTATTTGGACAGATACAGAAGCTGAACCATGGTGAGCACCTGGCTTTATGGCATCCCTATTTATGGGGTTGCAGGTGGGCTGCAAAGAAGTTCTGAGATTTAAAAATAGGGCTTGAGTTGAAAAAGAACTAGGAATTGCTGATCTGGGGAGACAACTTGGGAATCACCTAGTTCTGTGGGTTTCATCCTATTGGGATAAATGCATATAAAAGCTGACGAGAGTTGACCGTTATCTGTCCTAATTTAATGCTTGATTAATTGATTTGAATTTAAATTTCGTTTGCAGTGACATCAAAACTATTTTAAACCGGAAAATTGATCATATTGTAGCAGCTGGTGGATTGCCAAAGCTATTCATGTGCACTTGAATTTTGGTCAAGTAATCAGACTAACAAGTAGAAGTCAGGCATCAATGGGGGCAGGCTGTGAATGTGGATAATGTGTTCACGGAAAGCCTATTCAGCACAAAGATTCCAATTGCGTAAAAGACCCTCAACCTGAAACTTTCCTGGGCCTAACAGCTTCATTCACCTTTTGGGAGGTAGACGTTTTGAAACAACAACTTCAAGGTCACTGAATTTTACCGTAACCTGTCCAGCCACCTCACAAGCCCTCCTGTCCTCTTGTATTTGCATTTCATGACTCCTCAGATAACATTGTTAAGTCCCTCAGACTGTATCTTTAAGAATCCGGTCTCTAGCTTCCTTGTATCTTTAGCCTTTCAGAGCATGTCTCCTACTTTGACCTATCCCTGTATCAGTATTCTACAGATGGAGCCCACTCACCCTCTCCCTGTATGATTGTGTTCCTGTGCAAGGAATAAGATCTGAGTGGCTGTCTACAGGTAGACCAGCAGGTCCCCAGAGTGCAGCCACCAGAGCAAAGCTTAGCCTCCGATTCCTTCATCTGGGTGGACAAGAAAAAGGAAGAATGGTGTGTGTGAATGTGTTCTTTAACCCCTGACACTCCACCCAGTTCTGGCCTATTTACTCAAAGTCAAGAATTGAAAGACCAGGACAGAAGCATCTAATGCTACTGGATTCATTCCTGGAAACAGAATCAGATTTGTGCCAAGTACTTTTTACATTACACATAATTTGTCTTGGTGCGAATAGCTAAGAAAAGAACAAGAGCATACAGTAAGTAATATGGAGAACATTTTATTAAAAGTGTTTGCATGCAAAAGTTGAAAATAAAAATAGAATAGAAATGGAATATATATACTATGAGAGTATACTGCTGTGCTCCGATATACTGCTGTGAAATCACCATATTTCTCAAAGATCCTCAGTGCCTATTTCAAAAGAGCTCTTGGACGCTATATCAGTCTATAAACTGATCAAATTGCTGTGACTTGAAATCCCACAAGCTCTTCCTGAGATCTCCATGAGACTTACGAGGATGATGAGAATAACCATAAGGATAACTGGTTCATGACATGCTGGGGAGGCAGGTCTTTCCATAGCGCCATCCCTGAAAAGCTTCTATATTGCTGGCCTTTCAGAGGTAGAAGCCCACACAGAAGGACTCAAAGTACTGGAGCCGAGTTCAGTTGCAAATAGAGTCCTTTATCTCAAGGAAAATCAAGTCAACAGTACAAATATGGCAGGCAAAAGAGAAAAACTGATTTGGATCCAGACAAAAAGAGGCTATGCAACAAAATTCAGGAGGATCAGTGTAAAAGTACAAATGAGGAGTGAAGGGAACATCACATATCAATAGAATTTCTGATTTTTTTTAACCTTTTCTCAGAAAATATGAATGATAACGCAAAAACCTTTCCGTCACTCATGGTTAGTGGTTGGGTGAAGACATTTACTAAAAAAAAAAGGGAAAAAAAATAGTTCACTGTTTTAAATTATAGTGTCAACAGAAAGTGCCAAAATGATCCTGATCAAAAGTTTACAGCCCCTAATTTTTAATACCTCGTATTCCCCTCTTTAACATTAACAACAGCTTGAAATATTTTGTGGTTGTTGTGGATGAGGGTTTGTATTATTCATATTTTATGTATTCTGTCTATTGTTATATCCCCCCCAAACAAAAAAACAAAACAAAAAAACAATGAACTTATTTGTTGGTTTTTCTTCGCATACCTAACAATTTCCCTGTCATTTGTGGCTGAAATTTTTGTCAGTTTACCTGACCGTGGTTTGGATTCAAGAGAATCCCTCATTTTCCACTTCTTAATCAGTTTTAACACTGCTTACTGGCATCCTCAATTCCTTGGATATCTTTTTTATAACCCCTTTTTGTTTTGTACATTTCAATTAACTTTTCCTGAAAATCCTTTGACATTTTTTTTTTTAAACTTTCCCCGTGACTCAGAATCCAGAGATGTCAGTGCAGCACTGAGTAAAGATGCATGTGTCTGTCAGGAGCTCAGAAACCCACTAACCTTTTATACACACACACTGATTACAAGCTCATAGATCACAGGTGAGGGTGGTTACCTTTAGTAGACATTCAAACACATTTGTGTCAACTTGTGTTCATGTTATCAGGACAAAATCACCAGGGGGTGTAAACTTTTGGTCAGGGTCATTTTAGAAATTTTTGTTATCATTATGATTTAAAGAAGAGTAAACTTTTTTTTTTTTTTTTAAGTAAATGTTTTCACCCAACCACTAACCATGAGTGACAAAAAGGTTTTTGTGTCATCATTCATATTTTCTGAGGGAGGGCCAAAAAATCAGAAATTCTGCTGGGGGGTGTAAACTTTTTAGTACAACTGTATGATGAAGAAAGGTATTTTATTCTACTTGAGATTTTATCACAGGTACTTAAAGGAACCCCGACTGTAAGGACTAATAGTCATGAATATGCTTAAATGTTATTCTCAAACTAGAATTTTTTGTGAAAAGACATAATGAATTGGTTTTTCTTTTTAAAAAAAAAAATACAGTTTAAAACACAGTTTCTGTCCTTCGGGCGCAGCCATTGTTTTACTGCCGCAATGCATTCTGGGTTGATGACGTAGATTGGTTGCTTGGTGCCGAGCATCTGGATTTGGCCGTTTACTCACGACTAGTCGCCGTAAGTCACGAGGTTTGAGGAGGGGAAAAAACATAATAATGCCACATGTGGCTGCTTTTGGGTGCACTTTTCAGTCCAAAGGAAACAAGGAGACTGATGTTAGTCTGCACAGCTTCCCAAAAGACAAGAAAAGAAGGAAGTTGTGGGAAATCGCTTGTGGGCGTAAACAACTTCCCATGGACCCGCGGCTATGTTCTTGCCACTTCTCCCCAGAAGCATTTGCTGCATTTAGCCGGCCCATGCTGATGAAAGAGCTGACAGGTGTGGGTCATTATAAACGGAGACTAAAGCCAAATGTTGTGCCGACTATTTTCCAACACGAACCCACAAAACTTCCTCGGGAAACCACTGAAGTCCGCTCCAGGACTTATATGATCCTGTATGAGATCCAGCCCGGTGCAACCATATGACATCACTACCCAGACGTTATTGCGGCGTAAACAACAATGGCGGCCTACAGGTGAAAATATTTTTTCAAATTTATACAAACGAAGATATTTTGTGAGTTTTTATTATCGTTCTTATGTAGCTGGTAAAAACACTGATCATTTAGGAAAATGACGTTCTGGTAGCCAGGGTTCCTTTTAACATGTGTGACATAAAAACATAAATTAAATTTTGCCGACGGGTGTAGACCCTTTTCCAGTTTAAAAAAAAGGCACACATAGGCAAAAAGAAAAAAATTTGCTTATTTTCTGCCCACTATTTCTGCCCCTATTTTGTTACATGTAAGCAATCAGCTAATAACATATCATCATTAAATAACTAAGCCATGGACGCAGAAGCAATCTCAAGTGTACAGCATGCCGGCTCCCATGTGCTAACAACACTGTGAAATTAACTCACTCACCAGCTTTAGTTCCAACCTAAGACACTGCTATTAAAAAAAAATGGAAGTGTACTGCACAGGTTTGCCCACGTGTGAACTAAAAGGACAAAAAAGGAAGGGGAGAGATAAATGTGCTCTTTGGTAGACTACGTTTAATTACATCCATTGGAATAGAATGTGAAGGCATCAATTATGCCCACTCATCTAACGAATGTTCCACATTAGGTAAACAGGAGGATACTGTTTACTCTTGACAAATGCGCTCCAGAGAGCATGAATAATTGTGAAGGGCACAACCTCTGCCTTCCACAGATTAATATTTATGAAAGCAATTTTGTCTTTTAATTTTCTCAGAGAGCTCGGCAATAGCTGGGGTTTATGGGTGTTGATTGGATGGAATCAAACATCTGTGGAAGGATATGATGGTTTAATCAAAATGTTTTGGTTTTCAGTCTGTTTTTTCTCCATAAAGTGCATCTGTTCCTACCCTTGGCTTGGCTGAACCCACAGATACATCACAGCAATCACTGAATTTAGTTTCTGAGATAAGAAAACCTCTGCTCCTCCCCTTCTCACAGACACCCACAGAGCTGAACATGGCACTTTGGATAATCTAGTTTTATCCCCTGCATCAGCTGCACATCACCATCTTCTAGTAAACTAAACTAGGAGTGTACAACTTCTGCCCGACACATCTGCTTTGAATGCCCCTACTCCTAAACAGTTCGCGATCAAAAAACTCCAATGGTTTCTGAAAGCTGAGTCATTGCTCTTTCAGCCAATATGTGGTTATTACAGTTATTTCACTCAGTGGTTTAAGGAAACCTGCGAATAAACACACAGACTGCAGGGCGGATGGGTGAGACAGAGCAAAGAGAGCGGAGTTCATCCAAAAAGGTCTAAAAGAAGATCCTTCTGGGTTAAAAAATCTCCACTGAAGTTTCTGCATGACTCTGAGACAAAGGAGCATTGTAGAGAGCAACTTTGCATGAGAAAAAAAAAACGTTAGATGGGATAAATTTCAGGATAAATGAAGATCTCTCTGTCCAGTTTTTACTTCCTTTTACACATAGTTTGATGCTTGAATTGTGTAGTGACTCTTTTGAAAGGATATACCGAGTCTTATCTGTACCTTATGAATGAATTTCAATGTTGACCATTCGTAGTAACCGCTTTAGAACGGAGTAACGTCCTCAATTTATACTGTAAACCAGAATGTGCGTCGCGTGCAAAAGAGCACATGAAGTCTTTCTGTGGTCTCACAATTGAGTTTCACGTCTTATTTTTGCTGTGTGAGCATTATTTGAGGCTTGAATGGTTGCTAGTCTTTGTAAATACTGCACCATTCCTTGTTTGTATTGTACAATAGACATGAGTGGCTGAATATCTTTCCCCCTTACTTCCGGTTTATGTTTTTCTGTCAAGAAGAGGAGAAAAAAAATCCTTCAGTGGCTTTTTGTGCAAAGATCTGAGATCCAGGAGGATCCAGTGATGCTTTCAATACCTCTTCTTATATCGAATAAGAGAAAAAAATCTCATAAACATCAGTGTACATATGTTTAATAATGTTCCAATTTCAGCTCAGCCTGTAAAATTTATTTGAAATGTTTGTTTAAAGTGTTTTTTTCTTCACTACACCTCTAACATCAAATTCTCTGTATGTGTTTTCTTCAGTTTGAAGTGTTTTTCTCTTACATAACATGCAGTAAATTGGAAAGGACACCAGATATTGAAAATTTAAAGTATTCCAGAAAAAGCACAGACTGACAGGACATTTGTTGACCGTTTTATGGTCAAGGTAAGCAAAATAGTCCAGGCAGGCATTTTAGGGCTCAGGTGTTAACTCATACACTATGTATGGGATCGATCAGAAAACAAACACAGCCCTTCCATGCATTCCCTTCTCCCCTTGTGGAAGATTTTTCTCAGTGCTTGTGATAAGCAAACTAAATTCATAATTGTGCAACATTTATCGTAGCTGTCTCCATGTATCTCCGAATGTCTCCCAGAGTAAAAAACAAGGCCATAAAACAACTGATCTGTGCCCCTGATGAGGAGCTGGGGGCCAAACATAGCCTCTGTCCCTCTGGGTCATGGAGACCTGCTGACCATAAGCTGACTGGACACTAAATATCTAACCACTCACATGAAAGTAAAGCCTTTAAAAACTGCTGTGTCCAAGTTCAAACCAACATACAGAAACAACTTCATGATGATACATTTGGATGATGTCAAATCTGATTCACGATGGATACTGCATTGTTGCATCAAAAGCCAGATACTACTTTTAATCCCCTGCATTGATCCGGAGGAATCCTGGCTCCTTAAATGGAGCTGTCCACCCTGCCATAAAGCAGTCTGTTTTCTGTAAAACAACACCAGTCCTGCACCAAGATGAGAAGAAAATAGCCAACAAGGAGTGTCCTCTGGGTTATAAAAATGCTGCTTGCCTAGTGTGTTCTCAGCTTGTGCGAGCGAGTGTGAGGGAGTGTTGTTTGCAATTCTTCTGCAGAACTCACCACTTACTTTGTTCAGATTTGCTTGCTTTGAATGAAGTATTTTGAAATCATCTGACCGGTCTTTTCTGATGCTTGGACTCCTTGGCCTTCTTATAGAGCGAGCTAGCCTTAGTGCAACAGTGAAATAGATTTGTAAATTCAGACTTCAAGAGTTGAGGCCTACCCTGGCCTTCCTTCAAGAAACTGTACTTCAGATTCAAGAAAAAGATTCAACACCCTCACTTACCCCTGGAGATTTTGTTGATCTTGTTTATATGTTGGCTGGAGTGCCTACTGTTGGTGAATCTGTTTGTTGCCTCCCCCAAGTAAAAACTATGGATGAGAGCCATCAGAGGTGCACACATCAGACCACATTCCCTCTTGCTGCTTTATTGCACTCAATCAAAATGCCAATCAGGGGTCAGCCTGATTCATAAAACACAAAGAAAAAAGACAGAGAGGGTGAGGAACAAGGCAGTAGCACCCTTCAGTGTCAGTACAGTGAGGTGAGGTCAACATTGAAAGAGGGATCGACTTTTTATCCCCTCTGCCGAGCTGCCGAGTAGTGTTGTGACGTTCACGAACGAGCCAGTTCTTTGAACGGCTCATTAATATGAACGATGGGAACCGAGTCGCAGCTGGGATCCGTTCACCCCCCCATCCCGCCCCACCCGCCCCCCAGTTACGTGGTGCTGAAAATAGCATCGCTAACGCTAAGTTGTGCACACTGCCTTCACATGACTGCGCCAGTAAAAAAAAAAAAAAAAAAGAAAAGAAAGAAAACACAGATCACATGAATGCCCCCTGCCTCGGATAGCAACAGCAGCAAGCGGTTTAAATGGGGAGGAGAGTCAGAGGAGTGTTAGCAGTAATAGTGAGCTGTATGTTCATATTTTCTTATTTTTTTTAGTTGTATCTTTTTTCTAATACTTGAAATAGTTTTTGTAATTGAAGTACAGTGCTACATGTTTTTTTCTAATATTTTCTATCAAAAATAACAGTTGTATAGAATTTGCTTTGATGCTCAGGTACAGTTCAGGCATCCTTCTCAGGGTTTAACTTTTTTTTACAGGGCAACAACAAAACAAAATGCACCCCAGGACAGTCCACCTGTCTATTGAACAATTTATTTGTTTGTATGTTTTGTTGTTCTGTATTATTAACAGTGTTCTTGTGTGGAAATCGTTTCACTAAAATCTGTTCATTGTTACCTACTTTGTTTTTTAATGTTTGTATTTGTTAAAGTCATGGTTTAAACAGAATTTGCACAAAGGGTGATTCAAAATAGTGACGTCACTGTCAGAGCAGAGTGATATGGCGCCACCCTGTAGAATATTTACAATGAATCCAGATCAGACTTTAAAATCTAATCCACACGTCAATAAGGTTAAAGTCAATATTTCAGAATACTTCAAACTCATATTGGTGGGATATCTAAATTCATTCCTCCCAGTGATTATTTCCAAGACAAAATGAGTTAAGGCCAGGCTGGCATCTTAAAACTTAATAAAAATGAGCTAAAAGAGCCAGTTTTTTGAACGGCTCTTTGAACGGAACGGCTCACCAAGATCCGGCTCCTCTCAAAGAGCCATAAATCCCATCTCTATTGCCGAGCTGCCGAGCAACCATGTGGAATGGGCTGTTATTTCAAGATTAGCTGTAGATAACATCATTCCCCATGTCAATGGTGAAATTAAACCTGTACTCTCACAAATACCAAGCAGAGATGCAAACGGTAGTCAAGGTTCCTTTGAGCTGTCTCCACAGTCAATAGGTCAGTTTTATTGACACATAACTCCTACTGGAACTGAATTAAACCAGATACCAGCATCTGCTTTTGGTTACTGCCACATTTTAAGCTTTGCAAATAAATTCACAGACTTATAAGTGACACACTTTAACTTGCAAGCTGTTATTACGTATAAACACATTATCCCTGCATGGATAGACGGTTAAGAAAATGGATGGATGGAAATTATCCCTGCATTCTAAATAGACTAGAGTTTTTACAGCAGTACTTCCCTCTGAGTTGTTCAGTTTTCTGGTCACTCTATTCTGCCCAGGGAAATAAATATGCAGTTGGACAGAAACATAAATATGACTGATACCCCAGACCCTCCACTTTTATGGTTGCAGTGAAAACTTCTATTTCACACATCATCAAAAAAATCTCTCAGCAACACCCAAAAGAGAAACTTTCCAGTTATTTAGAGTGTTGACAATGAATGTACAAACATAGACTGGAATCAGAGGGTTCCAAGGGCCCAGAGCCAGCGTTATAAGATGATTAGCTACCTTAAATTAAAACTGTATGGGCAAGGGTTAGTAGCATGCAACTGAGGGTGGCAAAAAGCTCCAGGAATTAAAATGGAAATGAAAAATGAAATATTTTGATAACTTCAGACAAAACAATCAACAAAGTGAACAGAGCCTCAAATGCCTTAGGTCAAGTCTGTGTTGAAGTGTTTTACACGTGCAGCTTATCTTATGCCCTGCTGGTTGCAAATGACACCAGTTTGGACAAAGTGAGTTGACATTACTTCAAAGTTCTCAGATGTATGGAAGTTTACCATGGCTTTCCAATAGTTGCAGAGTTTGTGCTTGTATTAAATAGCACAACTGTTAGGCAGCATATGAGTCTAAGTGAGCCCAGGAGGCAGGCTGAAAGCTTCCTCACTTACAGTTTCAGAGTTAAGTGAGGTAAACTGTGTCCATTGTTGACTAATCAGCCATCAGCTGCCACCAATTAGAAAGCACTGTGGCAAACTCATTACACACCCACAGGTCTGTGGCACTTTGCACACGAGTAATAATGCCCTATTGCCTTCTGTGATGCAGTTTCTGCACCCATACATGAATGAAATAACAGATACCAATTAATTTGGATTTCCTGACAGAACCGTGGCAGCTTTAGCAGGTTTATTAGATAACTTAAAAAGAGGACTTTTTTTAATCAATAGGGGCCATATCGGTTAACCTAACTTCATTTGAGTTTGAATGTGCGAGGGAGGCAGGTATGTAAGCCCCTAAGCAGATAGCCATAAGGTATCCAACCATCAGCCAGGCAGCAGCATTTACTTTGTTACATTTAGTTAAAGCGGCTGTGAGCTCCATATGAAGTGGATTGCAGCGACCCCTTTTGGCCAAAGGACTTGTGCAACTGTTGTGATGTATTTGTTATGCAGGTGAAAGTGAAAACGTGGTGAAAACGTTTGCAAACTCATTACATTTTTGGCAAAATTCACAGTTATGGAGCCAAAATGGGTCGTTTCTATGATTCATGCAAATGTGCAACAGAAATCATTTTTGGGTGTGAGGGGTCTTTGTCTGTGATGTTGTTGTGATTTTAAGTCACTTTCTGGCAACTTTCCAAGCATGTTCGGTTGACACAAGAGGTGGTTTTTCGTCTTTTCTTGTTTGTGCATGACTGTGTCATGCCTGCCCTAACAGCAGTTTAATCACTTAAACTCTTTAGCATTGACTGTATTTAGAATGGACAGCGTGCTTCCGCCTGTCACCGTTCTACGTTTTTGAAGCCAAAAAAACCCGTTTCTCTAGCCGCCATTGTGCAGCCAGAGTCTGCGCAGTAGAGAATTTCCGGTGGAGCCAGGTAAAAAAGAGAAATAAAAATATTTATTTCTTCTTCTTCAGAGGGTTTAGTCTCCTTTTGGCTCTTTCCTGAAGTTTCTTATATCCCCGATAAAACTACTCACGAACGGCAGCTGTCAACTATCGTAAAAGGAAACTTATATCGCGGTTTTTAACGTCCAATAACTAATGAGAAACCAACTTCTCAGGAAAAAAAACACCTGAACACCATGCAGCCAAATGACATTGTCATACTACCTTAGAGTAAGGATGAGAGAAACGTTTCTACGAGGTATCGTAATTTTTAAAGTTTTCCCGGCTCATATCTGGAATACATGGGGAGGCGGGGCTTATGACCTATACTGCAGCCAGACACCAGGGGGCGGGGCTTATGACCTATACTGCAGCCAGACACCAGGGGGCGGGGCTTATGACCTATACTGCAGCCAGACACCAGGGGGCGGGGCATCTGCTGGGAGCTTCAGTTTGAGCCGAATGTCGTTACGTCCACTCATTATACAGTCCAAGCTCTTTAGTAGCAAGTGGCACAACGTCAATTTGATTTGAAAAGTAGGGGTAAACAACTATTAGCCAAAAAAGCTTTGTGAAGTGCTGGGGATGATGACTGTCATTGGTTTAAGTCTTGGTGTCTGCGGGATTGGATTATTTAGTCAGAGCTTTCTTGAGACATAGCAAAGACGCAGAACTACAGCAGCAGGGTGGCCCTTTTTGCTGCATCTTTGCAACACTCTGTCACTTGGGGATGGTGTGTTCAGGAGCATTGGAATTTTCAAAACAACTGAAAATGACTGGGGTTTCAGTGGCTTAAATAAAACACAATACAGAAAAGGACTGTAAATGAATCAAAGAAAGGGAAAGAGTTAAAAATCTGTAAAGCATAATGGGCTAATTGATGTGTGAATGTTTTTATTCTTCATCCATTTATTTATAGAAACCCTAAGACACAACTATAACCACACCATGCAGGTGTTGTACTGGAGGATTGTATGTTTTGGTGTGTGTGTGTGTGTGTGTGTGTGTGTGTGTGTAGGGGGGGGGGTCACTTCTTTTACTTATGACAAGTTTGCACCCCTGAGTACATTGGAATCTCTTTTTGACACTTTTCTTTGTTCAAGGCAACATTTCACTGGATACAAGACAACGAGGTAATGTATTTATCAGCAGCTATGGAGCGCTGTTGTTTGAAACATAATGACAAGCAAACTTTGTGAGTTTGTACCATAGTTCAGTAGCTGGCTATATTTAGCGCCAAGGTGCTCTGAGACATAGCTGTACCATGTAACTTTTTGAATCCTCGTAGTGCCCTCCTGGGTGAAAAATAAATGTGCTACGTCTACTAAAATTTAGCATACTTTTGTGTACTTAGAGCTGCACTAATCATTATTATACTTGAAGTGTGTCCATGATTAGTAAACGTGAAGAGTGCTATTTTGGAACAACTAATTTTGTATTCAATATATTTAAGTTATAATTAAATTGTAGAAAAGCTCAATTTTAAGTGTATTTAGTGTACTTCTATTTACTAAAGTAGAACAACTTAAAGTATATTCTGTGTAATTTAAGTATTCAAGTTTATATGTTCTAATATATGCCTCATTAGTAAAATTAAAGAGTACTTTGGTTGTATTATAAGTACATTAAAAATAATCTTTAGTGTCTTAAAAATATATAGGCTTTATATTTTTTTATATATTCTTTCTGTGGTAATAATATGCTTAATTATACTGTTGGAATATTACAAATACTAGAAAAAGTATAATTTAAACTGGTGTCTTGTGTTGAACTGATGCTGTGACTAGACATTAAAAAGGTGGAGATCAAAGGTGCTGCTACAAACATACTTTGTAGTTATTACCCGGTTGTGTTTGGAAAAAAAAGAGAAAAACTGTAGCAAAGAGACCAGACAACACCTTGGAGTATAGAAATTCGGAAAATGCTATTGAGCAAAGACAAGCACAATCCACATCTTGGAGTGCAGACAGCTGGTCAATGCTCTGGAGTAGGGGTGGGTGATATGGAAAAAAAACAAAACAGATCACTATTTGATTTTTTGCAAAATCACGATCACAATTTTATCATGATTTTTGCATTCAGAGTTTTTTTGATTGGGGCTGCAGAGCGCACTCTATTAGTGCACAGTGTCATTGGAGCTGCAGAGATATTTCCTCGTCAATATTCCCCATGTATGAATGCAGTGATCTTTTGACCCACTTTACATCACTTTATATAAGTTATGTGCCTCAGCATCAGACTGTTGTTTAATCATTTATCTATGTTTTAACGCCACAAAATTCACACACTTTGTGTTTTCTGATTTGCCATCAGTATCTGCACTTCAGGGCCACTGTACACCTAATATATTTCATCCTTTCCACCTGGAGTTGTTTTTTCATCCCCTCTTGACTAAAAAGGTAGTAAGTTTGACACATTTCTAAATCAGACAGTTATGTTTTGTTTTATTCTCACCCTTGCTCTTCTCACTTTCTCAAACTCATGAACTTATCTTTTTGAATGTATTCAGTAGTGAGTAGCATAGTCATCCAAATGATAAGGTAAATAAAGCTTATGGCTTTTACCCCTTTTCAGTGTGAAAGAGCAGACTGAATGCATGTTAAATGGACTATGAAATGTGTGTGACACTGCCAGTACCTTACTGTTTTCACGCTACTTATACCTCATCAGTGGGTGTGTTTCTAGAAAGATGAGCTCATAAAGAGACAAAATTGCAAGGAAACAAAAGTGATCATTTGGAAAAGTTTTGCTGCCATGGATCAAAAGTCACTTTAATCATGCTGATTACATGTCAATTAAGTTTTATCTTGTAAATTTCAAAACTCAAACCACCAAAATGTTGTTGATTGTATTTCTTTTATGTTTATGACTGCAGAAAAGCTTCCAAGCCATCATAGTGACAATGATAAATTGGTTTACCCGTTGGAAAAATGAAAACAAAAAAGGGACAACACTGGTGGAAAAATACTTTGTGTATAATATTGTTATACACATACCCTTAGCATGTTATTGCTTAATGCTGGAAGCCCGAGCTGAGGAGAAGGAGTGTGGACGATGTGCCGGTACTGCCATGTATGCAAGCAAGAGACAATATCAACCTTTCCTTCTATCTATGGTGAACGTAAGATCTGTCTCCAATTGGATGGACCAGCTCACGACACCAACCAAGCGCCAGAGAGAATACCACAAGGCAGAGTAGCATCATTCTCATCACAGAGACATGGCTAATGGAGCTAACAACACCATATTGGAAGGGTTTCACCTGCTGTGAGCAGACAGGACACAGGACAGCAAGACTGAACAGACTGGTAAAGGAATCTGGTTCAGTCCTGCACCCCCTGTAGTTGG
Source organism: Thalassoma bifasciatum (assembly GCA_008086565.1). Lineage (NCBI taxonomy): Eukaryota > Metazoa > Chordata > Actinopteri > Labriformes > Labridae > Thalassoma > Thalassoma bifasciatum. The sequence goes on from RPOG01001220.1 coordinate 66,171, forward strand.
AGGCTGACAAGAGAATTATGGCCTAGCTGTTGTCTCTGATGGACCTCTCTAATTAATTAAAAAAATAATTACTTGCTGCTGTGACTGTGAATTTCCCCTCATGGGATGAATAGGGTATGGTATGTTACTTTATCTTATCTTATCTAATCTTATCTTATCTTATCTCAAGTTATCTTATCTTAACTTAACTGAACTTAGCTTACTGCAAGTTACTACAGGAGATGTTGGTGTAAGAATTGGTAATAAAATTAAGGTTGTTGTGGTGTATTGTGTTTCAATGGGACTTTCCTGGTTAAATAAAGGTTGAATAAATAAAAATAAATATCAGTCTTAAAAGGATGAATTGTTTCCATCTCTTGCCATTTATTTTTGTCATTTTTGTCTTCTTTCTGTTGTTTTCCAAAGTTCTGTTATGACCTGCCAGAAACTAAAAATTAAATGAGTAGAAAATTAGCCTTATAGCTATCTAGCATACTGACATCAATGCTATGCTCATAGTTTAATCAACGAGCATTATCCCTTTAAATCAATAGATGGATAATCTTGGACCGCTGAGCCTCTGCAGTTAGCCCATTCCAGGTTCCACTAGCTCTCCCCTGAGCAAACTGCACAGACCTACCTGCATGAATAAGACCTTATGCACAAATAGTTACTATAAACACTGGCAGCAGAGAATGAGTTGAATAGATCTGCCCTACAGGTCAACGTTCTTACACTGATCTCATCAAACTTTTGGCTCAGTATCTGACTTGCTGACTCATACCAGTGCACTTCCAGTGACTTTGTTGTTCCCAATACCTGTCTAAATATTTAACAAATTCAATACTTCAGCTATTTACTCATAACAAATTCAGTCATATAAATGGGATTTTTGAGATTAAACTTTTGATTTTCAAACACTGCAGTCAGCCTCAGCTGAGGGTGGAGGAGAAGAGAGGAGCAAACGGATTTGTCAGTAACGAAATTATGTCTTGAGAAAATAGAAGATGTTGCTGAGGATTTCCCCGATGCAAAAACACAGAGATATGAAGATCTCGGAGACAGAGTCAACTTGCAGCCTCTTGCTGGTTGTATTGAAAGTTCAGCACCACACAGCTCTCACACCTCAGGATAGATGGACCTACACCCAAACTTTGCCTTGAGACTTTATAGAGTTTCAACAACGTCATTGGTTTCTGTTTTCTTCCTATTCATTGTTATGAAAGATGGGCCCTGTCCTACTTATCTGTTACCCAACTCCTGCCTTGTCACCTCCATCCTGTCAGAACTTCCATAACAGTGAAACTTGGATATTCAGCCAAACCTCTACCCTGCTTATTCTGGGAACCTAACCTGCCGATCCTTCTCAACCGTTTCACATAACTAATGGCCTCACCTCCCTTGACCTCCTCGAGTATCATCTCAGCACAACCAGCCCAACATCTGGTTCCTGCTACTTTATCACTCTTCATCTTTACTGTGTTGTTTTAGGTCAGACTGACCTAGGTTTTGCAACTTATATTCAATATTCTCCTACAATGTCACAGATGAAGAGTGAATTCTTCATCACTACTTTCAGCTCCATTCTAAAAATTGCTGAGGATAAACAGTACTTTATGCCAATATGGATTTGCTTGAAGGTTCCAAATAGTAGGGGTGGTGAAAAAAATTGATAATCGATTAATGGGGATTATTAAATGGCTGATTAAGAATCGATTTCAAATAAAAAAATAAAAATCAATTATTTAAAGGGATGTGACAAGATCTCGTGCCACTGTTTTGCCCTGTGTTTAAGTCTATGAGGAAGCTCATAAGACTGTGACCGCTTTTATTTACTATTTGTGACCTAATGGGGGCAGTAATGCATCTTTGCAACGTCTAGTCTGCCAGAAACTGATATGAAGGAGCAGAAGCAGCCAATCAGGCGCAGCCAGAATGACAACGGAGTCTGAAAGTATTATCATTGAAAATACCCCCCCCCCCATTCTTCCCCAGCACTCCACAACGAGAAACACATAGGTGATATCATTTCAGTTTCTCTTCTCTGTGTCCCTGTAACAAGTGTGTTTTGTCATATGTGAAGACTTTTATTTTGATGGTCGTGCTCTATGTAGCAACAGGAAACCAGCAGCTTGTTCTCTCTGCTGCTGGATTTTCTTGATTTGGAGGAGGAGCTGTGTGAGAGCACTTACCAATGCACTGACCTGCTGTGTTATTTTCTATCTGTGCAGTAAAAGTCATGAACCTGACTCAATGAGAGTAGTGTCATCATTCTGCCAAGAGATCAATCAGAATTGAGGGGTTACATCCCCATGGGACTTCTTAAGTACCCCCCAAAATTCTGCCAAATTCTGTAATTGCTCCTTTTTGTTACTGCTGCCGCTGTATGAGAGGATCATCATTTGGCATTATTTTACACCTGCAGACCAAAATACAGCAAGTTGAGATGTTTCCAGAAAACCGCAAACTTATACAAAGTCAAAAAACACACACAAAAGAAAACAACTCGGAGCAACAAAGTAGAAGGAGAGAACCATAGCATATAAGGTACAGAAAGTTTATTGTACCGTGAAACACCAAATAATAGCCGGGGCATTTATTTGTCTGAATCACTGCGCAGACCAGGCAGCTATTTGGGACCAGGCGGCTGATTGGGACAAGCATTAAATTCTTTTCTCACAAAAATCTTGCTAGCAAGAAAAGGAAAAATGTGGTAAATTCAATCATAGTATTTACTGACACCAGTATGATTATCACCTTTGCTTTTTTGCATGCTCCAATGTTTGCGTAATTTCATCGCCATTATCAGCACTAGCAGCAAACTTTTCGTCTGTGCTGTCACTCACAGTGGCATAAATTTCTTTGGCTTTTGTTTTGATCATTTTTCGGGACACTCTTTCATGACGCGCTCGCTTACTGATCATCCAGTCACATGTTTAACTCCAGCTCCTCACTTGTTTTCTTCCTACCTTCACTGCGCAGCCTCGCTCTTTCGCTGTCCTCCTCACAGAGACGTCAAAGTTCTGATTCATTTTTACGCCAATCTCTCACCCTCTTGGGGTCGACAGAGAAGTGTCTAGCTGCTGCTTCTCCTGAGTGTTCATGGGCATATTTGACGACAAACAGTTTAAAGTTAAGGTCGTACTTCTTATTTTCCCCGGAGCCATGGCGATCAGCAGCAAAGTAACTGATGTGACTGACATTTGTTTATTTTGAAAGCACGCACAAACACTAAAAGGAGAGGGGGGTGCTGTGGCGGTTACATCTTCTTCAAGTTTTTTAAGAAATGACTCCCAGCGTGTGGTGATCTCTCTCACCACGGTCTGGTCTCGCCCCGGTCTCCCCTACTGAGCAGGCTGCTCTCACTCTCCCTCCCTCACTTCTCCACACCTGCACCTGATTCCCCTTCACACCTGCCTGCAATCACCAGCACTCTGTGGACGCTCTTAAGGACCGCTGCAGCAGAGGACAGGCGCCAGAGTAATCCCACTTGTCTAGTGGTAAAACGGCCGACTACTGAGTCTTGTTTAAAAGTTTGTCTCGGTTGTATATGACTGATTGTTTAACTAACCTCCTGTGTCTGCTCCTCTCTCCTCCAGTGCCTCCACGTGCTTCCTGCTTCACTGCCCTGTCACTTCCACGCTGCCAAAAGCTCTCACTGGACCTCACCACTCTCTTTCACCTTCTGGACTCTGGATTGCACCCCTCACACCAGCACAAATAAACCTATTGTTAAACGTCCTCGCTGTCTCCTGTCTGCTCTTGGGTCCTGCCTCTAATCCTGGTTGTAAACCGCAACACAGCGTTTACTATTGGGACGGGCGTTTATTTGTCTAAACCCACTTCTACACCCTGCGGTTAATTGGGACTGCATCTTTAAAATGAATAAATAAATAGAGTTTGGACGTTTATTCACAAGTGTGGATAATTTTTAACAGTGAAAGACTATCACTGTAGAGTGAATATCACCTTCCCACTTCTCATATGTGGATCAACTGCTGGGAAACATCTCAGGGTTTTATAAAGGAGGCAACTCACTCATGGTGGTGTTTTCAATTTTATAGACCGGAAAAAAGAGATGACATTTTACAGCAGATAATATGGATGAACTCTAATATTGTAATTGATGGAAAGCCTTTCTTTTGGGAAAATGTGTTTGTGAAGGGTATTATTTTTGTAAACGATATTATTAATGAGAATGGCAAAATTATGGGGTATGATGAATTTAGAATTATGTATGGTGATGTATGTTCATGTTACTCCTTCAACCAACTAACTGCTGCATTAGGGAAAAGGTGGAAACAAACAATTAACCATGGAAAAAACAAACTGCTGGTCTGTAAACCATCAATAAAAAAGTCCAATTGGTTAAATGGAATAAAACCAAATAAAAGTATATATGATTTTTATTTAATAAAGCAGTCGTTAAAGGCTGCCCCATATAACACATATGGAAAATGGGAAGAAATTTTTGACTGTCCATCACCATGGGAAAAATATTTAAATTAATTTACAACACTACAGTGGATGTACAAAACCGATTCTTTCAAATTAAAATCATATATAATTTTTTACCCACAAGGAAAATGTTAAAGCTATGGAATATGGCTGAGACAGATGATTGTCGTTTTTGTTATCAGGAGTCTGAATCCACCTTGCACATGTTTTGTCACATCTTGTCCTTGTTTTGGAACAACGTTGAGAAAATGTGTTTAGAAATTGGCTTGTCCTTAAAATTAGATTTTGTTTCTGTATTCTTAGGTGAGTTTGTAGACAGTAATGACTTAGTTAACCTAATTATTGTTCTTGGTAAACAATTTATTTTTAAGGCCATAGATAGATCTTCACTCAATATTATTTCCTTTAAAAGATTTGTTCAGTGATATATAGTCTTAGAAGGTTATATGGTCGAAACCGACAATGATGCCAAAACATATGAAAGGAGATGGGAGGTTCTCAAAGGTTTATTTTGAAAATGTTAACTGAACTGGTCCATATGTATACTTTTTTTTTTTGTACCATTTGTAGTTTTGTGTGGGAGGTGAGGGTGAGTGGGGTGTATTTTGTGTTTATGTTGTCTTGTCTGTTTATAATTAATAAAAAATAAAAAATAAATAATAAAAAAAAAGAAACCAAAAAAAAAAACAGTGAAAGACTATATTTTAAAGTAATAGTAGTAAGTAGTAATTTTAAAGTAAAGCAAAAATTCATTTGGATACTACAATTAAACCACAGTACTGAAGGTGCTGTGACGTGTTACTCAAAAAAGAAGTCCAATAATTCAGAAACTAATTGATGTTTCATTGAAGATCAATTATTGGCAGTAATCACAAATCGAATCGATATTCGAAAATAATCGAAAATCGATTGGTAATAGAATCAAGACTTCAATAATCAAATCTAATCAAGTCGGGAAATTAGGCCAAATCACCACCCCTAACTGATAGTATTAAAAAGTATTGCCAAGGACTGTGATCCCTGTTAAATGCTAACTTCTGTGCAGCGAGGGCCTTTCCTGTCTTAAACTTCTCAAATCAAAGGCAGCACAGCAGCAGCTGTGAATAAAGTCGCCTTTATTCAAATGCCACAGCCCCCCTGAGCGCACATGGCAGATTGTTAATTACGACAAGTCTGGGGGAAAATTACTTTTTCAATTTGCATGAGGCAGGCCACTCTGAGAGAGACTACTGAGTGGTTGAGGCTGAAGTGACTGAGGCTGATCTTCATATGAAACAACCTCTCCTGTCCAAGCAGCTTCAGCAAGTGTTTTATGTCACTTGCAGCAAATTCACCTTTACCCCACAACATCTTTATCTGCGATGCATCAGTGGTACTTAGCTTCATAGGTGAAGTCAACCAGCTTTGGCACTTAACATTCCTCCATATGTCTGACAGTGTCTGATATGGCTCTGCTGACTGTTCCCATGAAACACCTCTGGGAGTGCTGCAAAAGTACAGAGAGGAAAAGGAAGGTTGAGGGGCAGAAAGAGTGAGATGAAGGAGGAAAAGATTGAGTGGAGGGGGAGGGGGGGGGGTCGATAAAGGGAGGTCAGAGGCCCAGGGAGAGTGCTGGGACACAGAGAGGGAAAAAGAGAGAAAATGTAATGTGCCACTGTCAAAAGCAGAAAGACAGAGGCACTCTGTGCAATGGAGACATCAGAACTGACAGAACTGGCCAGAATCCAGGTAAGAAAAAAAAGTCAGGCTGTAAGGGGAATCAACTGAAGGTCCGGGGCATGGCTTCAACAGCCATGCCTGAAGAACTGGCAACCGTAGATGAACCAAGAGACACTCAGGAAATACAGCTCTGGAAAAAATTAAGAGACCATTTTCAGAAATCTGCATCTCTACATATATGACAGTCATTCCATTGTAGTGTCTGTTGAACTCCAACACAAGCACACCTGTTTCTACCTAACAAGGTACTGCTGAGGTGATGACCTGAACCAAATCTTATTTCACGAGGAAATGTAAAAGAAACATTGCTTTGGTCATCACTCTCCTCTGTGAAAGACATGGAGAGCACACCAAGACATATGAGAGATGTTATTGCAAATCACGGTTATTTTACCAAATTTGGATCTCTGAATACTTCCTAAGTTTAAAACATTAGTGATGTGTTGTTTAAAATTGAATATGAACTTGTTTTTTCAATTATTTGAAGTCTGAAAAATAGTGGGATTTTTTTTGTATTTTGACCATTTTAATTTTCTGCAAATAAATGCTCTTAAAGACAATATTTGGAATTTGGGAGTAATGTGGTCAGTAGTTCATATAAAAAACCAAAATGTCCGTTTTACTCAAACAAATACCTAAAAAAAGCAAAATCAGAGAAACTGAAAAACTTGCAGTGGTCTCTTAATTTTTCCAGAGCTGTATGTCAGACAATCAGCTGGAGCTGACAAGCATGGCCTTGGTTGTTCAAATCTATAGACTGGATGGGAGCTGACAACTCCACATTTCAGAAGTAAACGTTTGGCTCAGCACAACAGGCAAACCTTCCATCCCCTGGTTCTCAGCTATAATAACTCAGGTTTTCAGCATGGACTCATATAACTACTACTGACAAAATGCTGCCTAATGGCCTCTCCAAATAACTCATGCACAAACATGCGTTTTTATCTGTCCTCTTTGTCAAAATCAATCACATTTTAACCTGAAAATAAATAAAAGTCTGCTTTTAAGCTTAGTTGTACTTCCTACTGTAGCTCACTTGCCGTCTCAGCGGCGGTTAAAAGGAATAGCATCACAATGAACTACAGGCTAATGCTCTTTTCAACACCAAATTTCACCATATATAAACTCTTTAAATGTACAACAACATAAATCTTGTACCTTAGCTTTCCATTTTCAAGAGATGACAAATAAATTGAATCTTTCTTACATTAAATAATATAGTTTTTCACTCACCAAGTCCCGTTGGACAATATAACACTTCATCAAATCCCAGGCAAGTTCGATAAAAACAATAATAATAACACATTTTATTTAAAAGCGCCTTTCAGGACACCCAAGGTCGCTGATCAGAAGGTTAAAAAGCAGAACAATTAAAAAAAACTAAATTGAATTAAAAAAAACAACATACAAACAATGAGGTGGAGGACATGAGGGTTAAGGGAAGTAGACAGTTCTGAACAGATGAGTTTTGAGTTTAGATTTGAGGATGGGGAGGGTGGCAGAGTTACGGAGACACGGGGGCAGTGAGTTCCAGAGCTGGGGAGAGGAGCGGCTGAAGGCCCTGCTCCCCATAGTACTGAGGCGGGTGGAGGGTACAGTGAGGTGGAGGGAGGAGAAAGATCTGAGGGAGCAGAGGGGGTGTTGACTTAAAGGAGGTCAGACAGGTATGGAGGGGCCAGGTTATGGATGGATTTGAAGGTGTACAGGAGGATTTTGTAAGTGATCCTTTGGTTGATGGGGAGCCAGTGGAGTTGTTTGAAGGACAGGGGTGATGTGGTGCGAAGAAGGAGTTTTTGAGATGATACGGGCGGCAGAGTTCTGAACCAGCTGGAGTTTGTGGAGTGATTTTGGAGGGAGACCAAAAAGAAGAGAGTTACAGTGATCCAGGCAGGAGGCGGTGTGGGGAGTGAGGGAGGGGAGTGTTATTGATGTGTGATTGGAAAGATAGTGTACTGTCGAGGATGACACCCAGACTCCTAACCTGAGGGGAGGGGGACACAGAGGAGCCGTCAATGGAGAGGGTAAAGCTGTTGACTCTGGAGAGGGTGAATTTGGAACCAATGAGTAAAAATTCTGATAAAACATGAAAATACCTCTTTCAAAGTGCAAAAACAACTTGATTTGACTCTTGGCTCTTTTTTTCTTCTTTTTTTCCTCTTTTTTAACCAGCAGCTCTGTTAAGACAAGTCCGCGCATCTCTCTCATTCTTGACCCTTCATCTGCAGTGAAAAAGACTCAACAACCCGGTTGACTGAGGCCAGTCACTTGAGTGACCCTACAATGTGGCTCTTCAAAATAAAAGTCCAAACATAGTTTTTTACCATTTAAATGAAATAAGAAATAACATGACTTAACAAGTTTTTAACTCTTTTAACATGTTTTAAAACCTGATATCATGAAACACCACTGATGATGATTTTAATTATTTTTAACCATGTTAATCCATTTGTTGTCACTTGCAACACATTTTTATTGACTGTTCTCATTAATAGGCTTTTATCTCATGAGGCTTTGTAACCCAGGGTTACAACAACACCTGTCCATTTGTCAAGAAGAAATGCATCCAAATGTATTCTCTCTGATGTTTGGTTAAACAGCTTCATGCAGTTATTAAGCAGAACATATCAGAAAGACATCAAGGGAATTAGCTTCGGTCGGCTTATGAATTACTCATGTATTCTTATAAAGACATATCTGTCCTCTAGAAACATTGATTTGGTTTTTAGTTTTTAAAAAACAAATAGAGAAAGAAAGAAAGAAAGAAAGAAACAGTCGAGCCATGTCACCCTTGTGTGACTTCTAAAGGACAAACCCTTGCACCCTGAATGTTGATGAGATCTGATTAAACACGCTCTATGGAAAAGCACCTGTGACAGCCTGAGAATATTTACTGGATGTTTATCTACTTGAAAGCAATCTTATTATCTCATTATCTCATTATCTTTGCATTCTGGTGAGCCTTGGTTTGCTGCATTGTGCTAAATGAGTCTTATTAACACCTGTCTCTGCCCTTGAGACAAGAGGAAAAGAAAGGACAGGTCGATGGAAGGGATAATCTCCACTGAAGGGTCTCTTTAAGTGGTGATTTGTTCATATATACTGGGGCTGTTATTTAAAGAGAGGTAGGAGGCTTACCTATGAGGAATAATTCTATGATGAGGTCAGTACATGAAATCAGAATGTGGCAGATCGTCAAGGTTGAAAACAGCAAACTAGGGGGTTAATTAAGCCTTGAAGCACACCATGTTTTTGTGGAGGACTTGACAGAAAGTGAACTTTGTTGAGGCTGTCAGACAGCACTGAAAGACCAAGAGTCAGCAGCAAACATCTGTGAGAGGCTTTACTTAGAACTGTTAATCTGAATCCACCTTACTCAAAATTACAACACTCAAATTTGCTTTTTTGCAGATTGTGACCATGAATTCAGGGGAGAGTAAAAATATATTCAACATGAGGCTTTTTTGTCATCTCAGCTCCTGCTGTGAAAGGTTTACATCACTCAAGTTAACTCTGTAAGCGTCAAAGTTGTACAATTGCGACAAGAAACAGAAGGTAAAGCTGCTAAAAGAAACACTCGTTTTTCATGTTGTGCAACGGAAATGCCATTTCAAATTAAGAGCCCATAACAGACAGTGATTTTCCTCAGAAAAGACTGTAGACTTCCACCTGTGGTTTCCCTGGCACAACGTCTTAGGAACCTTCTCTGACGGGATTTTTGATGTGGTAGAACAATGGCTCCTCTCTGCAGATACCACACCATTGCATTGCATACCACACCATAGTGGGGTTGGAAAAAGATTTTCTGCACAAATTATGAAGAGATTTTTCGCTGCAAATGGCTTCAGTTTGATGGAACTACCCTACTCAGGGTCGGGAGCAAAAACCATATCGGTGGTTTGAGCCTGCTGTATCTGTTCTTTGCTACGTGTGCAGATGTGTTTGTGTTTATGTTTGTGTTTCTTTGTGTGTGTGTGTGTGTGTGTGTGTGTGTATGTTTGTGTGTTTGTGTGTGTGAGTGTGTGTGTGTGAGAGAGAGGGAGAGAAAGAAGGATGGAGAGAGCATCCAGAGAGCATTTCTTTTGCCCATTTCTCACGATCTTACATAAAACTGAATAATGAAACATATATTTTTATAAGGTAACACTGTCCCTGGTTGGTTTCTGTGGAATGGCTGTCAGCTGGCAAGGAGGGGGCATCCCTTCCTGCCCAGTGAATTAGCCAATGACTGGGAAGCTGGGAAGATGTTTAGTTTTGTCGTGTGCTACATTTTTTCAAAATCCAAATGAACAAGCATCCGAACGAGGACCACATTTTCAGGAGCCGAATGTGAGCTGGCCCGGGATGGAGTGTCGTCGTAGTGGGAGAAGAGAGCAGCAAGGTAAGGCCTCTCTTTCCTTACCCCAGCTGGCAGCTAACACATTTGTGCCACGGGCAGCAGACGGCTGGAAGCCCCAGACAAATCGAGAAACCCAGGGTTGTGTTTGCCATGACAACACAAACCCCACAATAGATGAATGCCATAATACAAACACCTACATGCATGTAGCCAGTGCTCATACTGGAGTCACCACACCATCTACATACGTGCTCTTACTTTGAAAGGGTGAAGCTTCTGGTCTCTGATACTGGTGAGTTCTCTCATTTGCAGTATGCCTTTATCTTTAACCATTTTCAAGTTACAACATTTTGAAATACTGGTTTTAAAACAAAAGATTTTATTTTTTTAAATGTGGCGGTAAACTAAAAATCACATTCAAACTCTTTGTGTGTGGTTTAACTAAATTATACATCTAAGCATAACAATCTTATGAATATGAAAATGTTATATATTATGGCACGTTTAGTGAAAACCTTAAATGGTGACTGACAACGCTACGCCCATGGATTATTCTGGTCTACAGTGTGCACAGGACATAACCAAGTATTCACACTTTGAATGCAGGAAGAATTCATACGAGTTTGGGACATAGAGACACTGGACAGACCGCCATCTGGCACAGGATTTCATTTTCACAACAGCAGCTAGACTAAAATATCCACTGTGCAGCTGTCAAATTCTCTGAGCCCCCTGTTTGACAGCAGCACAGTGGATATTTTGGGTTGAACATTCATCTTGCATGATTTGAGGTGGTGAACTAATTAAGTAGTGTTAGACAAAGTAAACGCCCCAATACTTAATTCATAATACAGGGTGGGCCATAAGTTTCCGCATATGGTAAAATGTATAGTGCAGTGGCGATTGCTCTAAGACTGCAAGGGAAGCTCAGCTTGCCCTTAAATAAAGAAAATAATAAATAAAGGGAAAAAAGTGTTGAAATAATGTACCGCTGTGTGTACATTTCATTGAGTAAATTTGCACTGGATCAAGTTCATCTTTTGTTTAGAATCAGTTACTAATCACAGGAAACTGTCACAACTTCCTTCTCATTCATCCCTGCAGCTCCACAGTGATTTACGCAGACTGATGCTCAGCACCCCTGGGGGTCAATGGAGAAGCATAAAGAGGGTGGTTCCACTGTGCGAAACTGGAAGGTCATTGGATAACACCGCCCATCGGACGCACATCGTCTCTGGGGGTTTATGGGGCAGTGGGTTGGCCTGGACGCTCAGCTTCTACATAATGATTGAATGATCTGTCTGAGGCAGAATCCCTTTTTGATTGACAGCAAAATGAGCAAATCATCGATCTCAAAGTATAGAGGACATGTACATTGGACATTATCCAATTTTTTTCATTCTGTTGTTCTGAACTGATCCAGAGACTTTGCCAATCCCCAGTGACCCCCATTCTTTGTTAAAAACAACTAGAAAATGGAAGAAGGGAAGATTTTAAATATAAATAAACAAACACATTTTTGATGTGGACCAGGGAAAAAAAGTAGCTCCCCCTTGAAAGACTAGCAGGCGCTGGTATAGTGTGTTTTTATGTTTCAGATACCCAAGAAAAGAGATACCCAAGAATCCTTTCTATCACCCATGGCTAGAGGTTGGGTGAACACATCTGTTGAAAAAAAAAAAAAAAGTTTACTCTTTTTAAATCATAATGATAACAAAAACTTGAAACCTCAACTTCAAAAATGACCCTGTTAAGGAGTTTACACAAGTCTGGTGGTTTTGTCCTGATAAATGCACAAAAGTGAACACAAATGTGTTTGAATGTCTACTAAAGGTAACCATCCTCACCTGTGATCTATTAGCTTGTGATCAGTGTGTGTATAAAAAAAAAAAAAATGAACCGATGCATTTTTTAAAATTTCTGTTGTCATTATGGTTTGAAAAGAGTAAACACAGTTGTTTGTTAATAAATGTCTTCACCCAACCTCTAACCATATATGACAGAAAGGTTTTTGTGTTACCATTCATATTTTCTGAGAAAAGGCCAAAAAATCAGAACATTCTGCTGGAGGGAGTGTAAACTTTTAGGCAAAACTGTATCTCTCCCAAAACTGCTCACTCATGCTTCAAAACTAACTTCCTTTCTCGTATAAATCGTAAGTGCCACCAAAAATACAAACATCCTTCTCATTTACTTTGGCTCATATATTAAAACAGTGTGCCAGTCGCAACACTTTCTGTACTTTTACAAAAAATAACCTTTGACGGTTCAGCACAACACCATGATTCAGCTGCAAATGCTCATATCTATCCAATAAAGTTCACTCAAGAGTCAAAATGGAATTCCTTTAACATGTGAATAGTCAATGCCTCCAGAATGCAATGGGTCTTTGGTATTGTGTAAGCACTGCAGGTCAAAATGTTTAGATCGGGGGTCCGCAAATGGTGTTCCGCGGACCATATTTGGACCGCGGAACACCTCTTTGTGGACCCAGGGCAAATCATAAAAAAAGAAAAAGTTAGTGCAAACCGCGAGTCAGAATCCTCTGTTGTATCGTTGCAACAAGGACACCACTCTGAGTCTGAGCCATGTTGTGTGGCAGTGTTACGCCGCATTATGTAAGAACGTCGCATTATGTAATAATGCAATACATTTTGACTTTATTTTGTAATAATATTGCATTTTGTAATGATCTCTTACATATTGCAATGATTATTACAAAATGCAGGTGTTGCACTTTTTTTTCCTAGAAAATGTAAGAATTTGGTTATGTAATAAACCACAAAAACTGGTGTCTGTATTTTCTGGAAAAATTCCAGGGGTGCCAATACTTTCGTCTCCATTCTTGGTGTGACACACAAAAGCTCACAACACAAAGGTTGAGTCAACTTTTATACATTCTAACTGGCGTGGGGTGTGATTTCTATATTATCAGCACCTGTTACTCACCACAGCTGAGTTTAAACAAGCATCACCTGCACCTGAAATTAAATTATTTACCCACAATTCTAAAAGGGTGCCAACAATTGTGCCAAGCCCAATTTTTGTGTTTCGTGTAAAACTGCGTCCACTTCGGCTTTTTTCTTCTTTTTTTTTCTTGTTTTATCCACATCAGGGAAATCAACACATTCATACCAAAAACATTTGAAATTGCAACAATTTCCGGGAGAAATGGTGTATTTTGTGGAAAAATTCCAAGGGTGCCAATAGTTTCGTCCATGACTGTATTAGAGCCCGACAAATTTGAGATTTTGGGGGCTGATACCGATATTGGGGACAAAAAAAAGCCGATGTCCGATTGTCTGGCAGATATCCCTTATATCAAGGATTCAAGGATTCAAGGAGTTTTATTGTCATTCATCAAATGTAAAAACATGGGTGGGATGAAATTAGGTTACCCTGGTCCCGGAGCAAGCCCAATCATAGAAATGAGAATAATAAATATAAATATATACAAATATACAATAAAAAAAGAGAATAAAAGAAGAACACAATCAACTAGCCTTTTTAACAAATAGACAGAATAAAATAATAAACTGTGCAAATATTGCAGTGTTCATTTGTTGGGGGGGCACCATAATCGGCCCGATGAATCAGCCAACCGATAAATCGGTCGGGCTCTAGACTGCATGTATTTGTTTGTTTGTCCAGGTGGCAGTTGGGCTCTGGCTGTCTTTAATAGTACAATACAAAAACACTTATGAGAGCGTATTGTTTTTTCTTTTTTCTTTTTTTTGTTGTTGTATGTCAGTAGTGTAGAAATCTCAACGCTTGGATAGACACTGAGCCACCTTAAGGTCACGGCAAAAGATTTTTTTAAAGAGGCTTTTGCGCTCCCTCGCAATACATTTTCATTCTCTTGCTATTTCTTTGTTTCTTTTGATCTTTTGTAATTGTTGTTTTCTTAAAAATGCAGTTACAGATTGTAAAACAGGACTTATAGTACTAACTGCTCCCACACTTAAAATTTCCAATTGCTATATAGCATGCAAAAAGAATATTTTTCCAAAAAAAGAAAATAAAATCTTTAATTTCCATTTGTAAGACTTTTTAGATGTCCCAATGAAACAATATGTGTTGGAAGAATTCCAAATTTGATCATGAACACCAAAGCAATACGTAATCTCCCCCTTTATGGAAATTAGACGTATAGCAACTGTACTACAACATAATAAAATCATTGAGCCTACAGACCCCAATGTATTTCTGCTCACTCACGTCAACCATTGCTTTTGGACTTATGCAAAAACAGCACCAGCAGAGGGAAAGTGGCTCAGCAAGGGCAGGCAATAAAACGTGTTCCTGCACTACATCCTCTTCTGCCTGACATGTTTATGTGCGCACCCATAGAGGGGTGTCTACCTCCTGTTTGCTGTGCACTTGCATTCCAGAAAGGAGTGTATGTGCACGTCTGTGTTTGTGTTGGTGTATGCAGATCGAGTATTAGCAGACAGACTGTTCCCCTGCTGTTCTCCACAGAGACTGTGATGAGCTTGTCTCACCAGGACACAGACCTTCGCCAGCATCTGTGTTGCTGCTCTGTGACCTTATTGATGAGCTGCAACGAGCTGTAACATGCATGCCTGGTGTCGCAGCATGCCTCCTGTAGAAAGAAAAGAAGTTGTTTTCCAAGCTTCCAGCAATGCCTCCTGATTTGGTGCAAATTAAGAATGCAGACTACAGGATGAGAAAAAGGAGCAATATCTGCAGCATGCCAAAAATTCCTAAATGTCCCACTGATCTGGAAACCTTGTATAGTATTGGACAGTCCAGTCTACCTCACAAACTGTATCCAACAATGCACAATCCCTCTTTTCTTTATTTTCTGTTTATTGTGGGAAACAACCACTTTTCAGGGCATTACCACCACCCACTGGAATTAGTTGGTGTTAAAATGACAACAACAAAACACAAACAGATGGTCTATTACATTTACAGTGAAGTAGTACAAGAGAAACACTGGTAAATCTTGTCATTTCTGTCATAAAAGAGGCAAAACCCATCTCACAGGGAACTGTTTACTTCTGCAAAATCCATTTAAGTCCATATAAACCACTTATTAACTTCATTATATACAAATGTAGATGAAAGGAGGCAGTTTTTCATTGGCTCTAATTCCTGTTTCCAAAACTGAAACCAGCATTTTATACTGGAGAAAAGCTCAAACAGAACAGTCAGATACTGTACAGATACACATACTAAATTCCAAAGCAGTAGGCAGTGTGCAGTATATACTACATGCATGTGTAGTAGGTGGTCTGGACAGCAGCTAACCTTGCAGAGCACATGGTCCTGCCCAATTCATTTTCTGAAATCCTGCAGATGCATCTTGCCAAGCTCCACTGACAAACAATTTCACCCGGCCCCAAAAGGGGAGAGAGGCAAGGGCCTAGGGAGCTGTAGACGTGACAGCAGCAGGAAGTGTCTGAATGTTTAAAAACTGTGGCAGTGTCTGAAGCAGCCTTTGTGACAATATCTGAAGTTTTATCAGAAATGGACTTAATTTCTTCTTTGAAAGAAGAACAGAGGATGTCACCTATTAGCCTTTCTGAACGATGCTTTTTTTTCTCTTCCCCCAACTCATCAATTGCTTCTCAGCAGCGGAGCACATCTGCTGTGTCTTACTGAGGCTTGATGTGAATTGGTCTGTGATTAGTGCATTGAGCAGGATGGTCATCCAATCACCAGCTGCTAATTTTTTCAAGGTCCCACCTCTGAAAGCAGTTTTGAACAGCTCTTTCCCAGATGGAATAGTCAAATATTTACATTGTGGGTATATGGAACTGGCATGTCAGGTTAGGAAAACAGCTAGTCTGGGAAAAAATTCAATTCTGGGTCTAATAGTGAACCCTCACAGTAAAGATATTTTTTGTTACATAGACACCACAGCAAATAAATCTAAAATGAATAGCAGTATTGTGTGACTTTTGTTGAGGCTCCTTTTCCTGAAACAGTAAAACTTATAACGCAAAAGTTGTATTCAAGGAGTTCCTCTAAGGACTTGAATAAGAGGAGCCTTGCTTTCATTTGTCAAGTTATGTGGACTCCTGCAGGGACAGACACTTCTCCTTGACTGTTCAACCTGACATTGTAGCGACTCCCGCTGGAGCTCAGTAAGTGCTTTGGTACACATTTCTGTGCATTGTGTCTAACGTCTTTTGTCCAAATTTCTGGTGGTGATATGACTGAATCTGCTTTCTAAACTGCCTCAGTTCTAATAAAAAGCACTATTCCCTTTGTACTGTTTTCTATGTTTATCCCCTCCTGAGTCTCGAACTTAAACTGCAGGAAAAGCTAAGGTCTGTGACAGGCAAACCAGGTAGTTCCAACTCTCTTGACTATCCAGACTGTGAACTCCAGGGAGGCTCCAAGCCAAAAAGAATGAACACACAAGCACTTGTCACTTGTTGAAAATAAAAGCACAAACTCTTCACCCCCTCTGGCAGGGAGGGTATAAGAAGGGTTTTGATGAACACTCTAGCTTGGGTTACCATTAAGAAGAATGATGCTGAAAACAGCTGGCTCCCTGCCCTTCCATCTGTTTCAGACTCTATTTTTGATACTTAGAGACTAAAAAGTATAGTCACTCTAAAAGAGTTGTATATTGATAAACAATTTGACTCACTTGCTCAACTTAAGAATAAGTTCTCTCTCCCTTCAACACATTTTTCCCATTATTTACAAATAAGAAACTATGTTCGCCAGTGTGTGCCCAACTTTGAATCTGTCCCGGAAGATAAAAGGATCTTCAGACTATTGTTGAGTCCACCGAAGTCAAAGAATTTAGTTCCAGACTTTGTGAAGCTATTCTCTGAACAAGTAAATTCTGATACCCTCCACCTGAAAAGTGGGGGTACAGATTGACGATGGTGTCTGGGGGGGCTTAGCAGAATTTGCTCGTGCTCTTTTAATGCTTGGCACCAGTTCATTCAATTTAAGACAATCCACAGGCTCTATTATTCTGAATCTAAACTACATTGGATATTTCAGACAATCTTCTCTCTGTGTGATTGTTGTAAATCTGCTGAGGGCTCCCTGTCCCACCTTTTTTGGACATGCTCAAAGCTAAATACTTTTTGGTGTGAGATATTTGACTGGTTTTCTAGAATGTATGGCTGTGCATTTAAACCAGACCCTGAAAGAGCATTTTTTGGGTATACTCCATCATTATATAAACAAAGTCTCTCTGTGCAGAGCACTATCATGTATGGTATGGTGCCCCAGTTCAAGACCTGGCTCGCTGACCTCACCTGTGTACTGTACATGGAGAAAATCTAGAATTGCATGATGGACAATTCTGCCAAATTTTTCAACATCTGGTAGCCTTTCATTGATCATCTTGCTGGACTGGACAGTAGCTGATTTCACTGCTCACCACTTACTGCTCTTTGAATGTCTTTCTTGAAAAACTTTTGCTTGTGATGCAATGTTGTATAATGTCTTTTAATATCAGCCATTTTTTGTTTTGTTATTTTGTTTGATTTGTGTCTGACATTATTTTTCATATTCTGTAAAAACAAAAATCTCTTAAAGTTCTAATAAAAACATGCTTTGAAAAAAAAAAGTTGCACAGTTATCCATAGTATTTTGATAAGTCAAAGCAAGAAAGCCACAGTGAGGAAATGGAACAACAGATCAAGTGTTATAGAAGTTATATTTGGGAAGCAGCATGGAGTGGGACAGACATGGCGATGATGAAAAAGAAAAAAGAAAAACAAAGAACAACTAAAAACTATACACTCACCAAGTATTTTCACACACTTTGCTGAGCCTGGGACCTGCTTTTTCAATTCAAAGCATGGAAAGAAATTTGAATGTCTATCAATAAAACAGTCAGATTTACACTGCATGTACATTAAAACTCTATCAAGTGTGTTGTTAAAGATAAATGTTTGAATCTGTAATGTAAACGTATCAGGGTCTGTAGTCAATGGGTGTGTCAGTCACTTTTTCCTGGCAAACTGTTTTACGCTCATGAACACACAGAGTACCCTTTCTTTTGTTCAGTGCTATTTCAGATGTTTCTGAGCATAGAGACATCCGACTAGTGACTCATGGTAGGTTGTTAGATTAGCTGAGGTAAATTTGCTGCCTCAGCTTTTCTGTTGTTTTGATGATTGGCTTTTTTGGACAAGAGCTTCACTCTAAGTTACCTCAGGGAAGAGAGCATGACTTGTTCGCTATGGACAGTTTGGAGTTGTTGCATGTGTTTGTGTTTACATGGGTGTGCTTTTATTTAGGGTAAGAAAGGGGAATAAGAACAATATCTTTTTTCCTTGGGCCCATCCCAGATATAGCATATCTGTAAAGTATTCAGAGCGTTTCACTTTTACAGACATAAGGTTGTCGCCAGCAGTGGTGTAAAGGAACGAAGTAAAAGTACTTCGTTACAGTACTCAAGTAGGTTTTGGGAGTATTTACACTTTACTTGAGTTTCTTTGCTTGCTGCAACTTTCACTTTTACTTCACTACATTAAAAATAAAAAAATGATACTTTTTACTTTTACGCTACATTTATATCGTCAACATAGTTTCTCGCTACAAAATAAAATGTGAATATGGGTCAATGACAAAAGAGGGTCTAATCACGTATTTTTTAAAAGTTCTTTAAAAATGGATAAAAACATATTTCTGAGTGAAGAGTTAAGTTTTCTAACAGATTTCAGTAGTTGACCAACATTTCAAAGTTTTAAGGTTCATTATTTTTTAGTATTTTTAATTTGAGCACCTAAAAATGGCAGGTGGCTCAACCAACTATATGAAAATATATTTATATGTTCCTGTTATATTTTCTGTGTGAAATTATTGGCAAGTATCTCTCAAGTGTCTGTAGTGACTCATACATTTTCATTTTGTGTGTTTCATTTCTTTTATTTGTGAATAAGATAAGTAATTTGATGTTAAAATAACATTTCACATTATTACATTGGTTGTACCACCTGACATGGAAATTGTTCCAGTCACCAATGAAGTGAAAAAACCTTTTTTATCAGTATTTCAGAGAAATCTACAAACTTTTCCACTTTGTCACAAATGTCATTTGGGCTCCTCTGGCTGATGCAGTTTCCTGTTTCCTGTTTTATTCTCTTCACTTTAAAATAAAAGTCTAATGTTACGGTTGCACCACCCTGACATTTGACAAGGTGAAAATTACGGGACAAAAGTTTTTTAAATTTCTCAACAGCTTTAAAATTATTTTCATTTGCAAAGAATGTTTTATTTAAAAAGGTTCAGGCATAAAATAATGCCAATTTATTTTTAATTTCCATTTACAATAACTGACATTCAATTTTTAGAGTTGAATTAGTGGATACTTGTCAGGACGGTTGCACCACCTGACATTTTGGGGGTTTGAGGAACCAAAACACAACAAAACATGTTATATTTTAATAGTTTAAAGATGTGTTCAAATAACACAGGTTTCATAGAATAAAGAAATAAATGTGATGAAATACTCAATTCATGATGGAAGGAAATATTGCACTCAGACACAAAAAAAGGGACGTCACCTCATTGACACATATACATGACATTAAATTTCACATTAAATTTCACATTTTATTTTGTAGAGGACCATGCGTGTTCTCGCACAAATATCTGGCGCTCTCAAATGAAGCTGGGGCTCATCACAGTGAGACCACACATGTAGCTTGCGAAAGATCGTCAGAGTCTCCAGTGTCCAATCAACAGCATGATGGAAGCAGCCTCATCCACTGGCAATTGTGAGGATACCGCCACACTACCACCAGTTCGTCATGCTTCAGACAAAGACGAACACCTGGGGTCATATCTGAAAAGCATTAGTTCCTTTATCGGACTGAAAGATTCAACCTAGCCTGACTTACACAGGAAGTGCTCTCTGCTTGACGCGCTAGAAGTGTCAGCTCATGCTGCGTAAAACCCTCTTAACAGACTCGTTTCTCAGCTGTCAGCCCTGTCAATCACACGTACAGTAACCAACAGCCTTTACCGTTCACACAAAACCTGCTGTAGCTGGATAGACTGCCTAAAAATCCATGTTTTTGCAGCGCGTAATCCTTATTGATGTGCGCAACAGGAGCGGTACAATCTGTGACCAGGGGCTATACTTTCATGATATTAAGTGAACCTTGTCACAGAGACAACAGAGTGGACATCAAAGAAGACACAGAGCACTGATACAGCAGGTTTTGGTTTGCACTAAGATGTCACACTACTAGACTCTGGTAAATGAGAACGCATCTGCTGGTGTTTGGTCACCTGAGACTGAAAACTCTTAACTCCTGCAAGGTTTTCTACCAGGTTTTACCCAGAAGTGATGTGGTGAATGTTTCATATCTGACATGAAGCATCTCGAAAATAATGATGTTCAATAATTGGTCATCAAAAATGAGGAGGAAAAAAAGTGTTTCAGCTTCATTTATCCTGATGTGGACTTTAGCCACATATAAAAACATGACATTTTCTGAAACCAGAGACTTTAATCTTTCAAATAAGGTGTCACTGATGAATTTTGACTTAATGGTTTTACAGTTATAAGCTTTAAAATCAAAGCATTGTAGATAGGCCAGAATTGGGTGGATGAAAAAGGGTTAAGGGAGGGAGGGGGAGAGAGAGGGAGAGGGGGAGCAAGAGCTGAAGGGAGCTGGGGTGGTATTAAACTTACTAAGGCTTGTGAAAGCAACAGCAATTTCTGTTCTCTTTCTTTGTACTTTTACTTTTGATACCGAAGTACATTTAATATAAGCTACTTTAAGACTTTTACTAAGTGATTTTTAATGGGTGACTTTTACTTTTACCTGAGTAGATTTTAAGTAAGATATCTGTACTTTTACTCAAGTATGGCTTTCGAGGACTTTATACACCACTGGTCGCCAGGCACAAATCAAGGAAGGGACCAAAATAATTTCTGATGCTTTGAAGGTCCCAATGAGCACAGTGGCCTCCATCATCTATAAATGGTCGAAGTTCAGAATCACTGAGCTGGCCACCTGTCCAGTGCGGGGGGGCAGTCAAGGAGAACAGGAGAAACTTCTGGAAGGACAGCCATCGCTCCAGTAATCCACCAATCAGGTCAAAGGCACATGGCAGCCTACCTGGGATTTGCCAAAAGCACCTAAAGGACCCTCAGGCCAGGAGAAAAAAAATCTCTGCTCCGATAAGACAAAGATTGAGCCCTTTGGTGTGGATGCCAGGCACTGCTCCAATTGCATCAGTACAGTGAAGTACGGTGGTGGCAGCATGATGCTGTGGGGATGTTTTTCAGACAGGGAAACTAGTCAGGATTGAGGGAAAGGTGAATGCAGCAACGTACAGAGACGTCCTGGATGAAAACCTGCTCCAGAACACCTAAAACTTTAGATGGGGTAACGATTCATCTTTCAGCAGGATAACGACCCTGAGCACACAGCCTGACATCAAAGGAGTGTCTTCAGGGCAACAATGA
This sequence comes from Thalassoma bifasciatum, assembly GCA_008086565.1. Classification (NCBI taxonomy): domain Eukaryota; kingdom Metazoa; phylum Chordata; class Actinopteri; order Labriformes; family Labridae; genus Thalassoma; species Thalassoma bifasciatum. The sequence goes on from RPOG01001220.1 coordinate 88,088, forward strand.
ATGTCCTTGAGTGGCCCTGCCAGAGCCCAGACTTGGGGTGAATTCCAATTCCTGTCTTAACCCTCAATCTTAACCCTCAATCTCAAAATGCGCGCTCCCGCGAAGTGTAAGTGCTGTCCTGATTCTCAGAATGTTAAGTTTGAGGGGTAAGACTGAGGCTGTATCTCCCTCAATACTGAGATTCTCCAACACCACCCTTGGGAGCAAGGGCTACCCAGAATGCATTGCGTATTGTCGGTAAATAAACATGGCGTCCAAAGCGGCAGAGAAGGCGAGCTACAAATATAGTATTTTCTTTGTTAATGGAGATATAAATATTACGAAAACCATTGTATTATCTTAGTTTAGACCCATTTTATGGATTATTTACCTCGTTGTTGCATAACATTTATTTTTATTTTACGATCTTTTGTCAATAGCGTCCGGTGCGGACAAGCCATGTTGCTATCCTTTAAGTTAGTTAACGTTACAAAATGGTCATTTTTCTCAGTGGTAATGTAATTGTTTTATCAAGATAACAGCCTATATAACATGCTTGTGCTGATAATGGTATAAGATGACCGGGCTGATGTCATCTCCTGTAGCCACAGAGTTATGTAACGATAGTTATAGCTGGTGTTTACCTTTCAATAAACTATGGTATGCTGTGACAGCTGAATATGTCCGTGGTTGTGTTATTTATACAGATATTTTTTTGATAACGCTAACTGAAGGAATAACTGACAGACGGTCCACAACAATTTCATTTGCATTTAAGGGGTGTCCCATTTCTACGTCACAAGATAGCCCTTAACACTTGGTTTTGAGGGCTACTAAGATTGACGGTTGAGCTTGAGGGTTAAGATTGAGGGTGAAGAAAGGAATTGGAATTGGGCCTTGGACCCCATTGAACATCTATGGAGAGAAATGAAAAAGTTGCACACCAATACTCACCATCCAATCTGATTGAGCTTGAGAGGTGCTGCACAGAGAAACAGGCAAAATTGCCCAAACATAGGTGTGCCAAGCTTCAGGGATCACATTCAAAAAGACTTTAGGCTGTAATTGCTGCCAAAGGTTATCAACAAAGTGTTGAACAAAGCCTGTGAACCCTTACTTGCTTAATTCAACTGAGTTTGTATGTTTTCTTCTTGTATTTTGCAAAGGCTATTTTTTTCTCTGAGGTGGAAGTGGGGATTGTAGTTTTGAGCAATATGAGAGGGATATTTCCTTAAAGCCTGAGAGCTGTTAGATCATTTCTGATCTATCAGCCATCACAACCTTCTCTTTTTTTCAGAAGCTACCACACTAATCTAAATAATGTGTTTTCTGGCATGCTTTGGAACCTTATATTTGATACTGCCTCTTTTTTAGGGAAGAAAAAAAACTGAAGAAAAAAGCCTTATGATGTATGGACCTTAATGTGTGCCCTGTGGATATTTCAAAACTAATGCAGAGTTCTGTCAATAAAGTGCTGACAACAACAACACAGGTCAATGAGAGGCTTATTGACCCAATAAAAAATTCTATCATGCTGGCTAGTGTTTGTATTGAAGTACGAGGTGCATAAAAGCGAGAGCCACAGGGCTGAGAATAAATTGAACAGTTAGAAAAGAGAGATGTTCAACAGTAACTCATTGGCTACCATTGAGTCTATGAACCTCCATTATGTTTTTCAACGGGGCAGTCAGGTCTACGGTCTGGTGGAGCCTGTCCATCATCATCACTGTAAACCAGTGTGCTGACAAACTAACCCTAGTAGGTGCTCTCTTTGGATCAGAGATCAGGAAAGATTGTAAAATAAGATGACAGAGAGGCAATGGCAGACTTTGCTGGTTGAAAAAGTTCAGGCAGCTCACTCTTGAACAGAGTATATGTTGTTTTCTCAACAAAAGGCGACAGAAATGGTGGATGGGATCACAGGATGGAGCCTCTGTGATGAGCATGAAAAAAGTAATTAAAGTTCATTAGGGCCCGAGCGACAGCAGAGCGGCAAAGGCCCTCTTGAAACCTTAAGGATTAATATTTAGGGCCCGAGCGACGACAGTGTCAGCGAAGGCCCTCTTGAAACCCTAAGGATAATTATTATTCTTTATTTGAGCGCGTTTAACCCCAAATTGCATGCCTTTCCCTTGAAAAAAAGGCAAGGGGACCATGTCCCCCCTATTGGCAACAGGAAATCTAGTGTCTTACTCTTTGACCCATAGCTCCTCCCCCTTTGATCTTTTTTCTTGAACAATTGCACAGAAACATCAAAAACATCATCAAGAAGCACCATTTATAAGGTCAATTTCCTATTTGGAATGATGTGTTTTTGGTGACGCGTCAAAGTTGAAGTTCTTCAAATTTCATTCAAACTGTCAATATCCCTGAACACACCCTCAAACTTAGAGGATAAAACTCTATGTCTTACAGATTTTTAATAATTTCTTTTATCCAATTTTCAGTCTGAGAACAATAATCATTTGGCTCCAGGACAAAAGGTCATTTGGCTCCATCTAGTGGCCCAACTTAATCTTTGCATGTTCTGTGTTGGTTGGGCAACTAGATGGAGTCAAATGACCATTTTTACTCTGATTTCTGTCAGTTCTGACATTGTGACATTGAAATACTCATTTTAGAGCAGCAGGAGGCTGTGCTGTGGCCATACAGCCATTTGATGTTGATATTCTATTTGAAAAATCACAAACATCTTCAAGAAGCACCATTTATAAGATCTACTTCCTATTTTCACTAATGTGCCTTTGGTGAAGGGGCTTCATGAACCAAAGACTCTCAATAAGTCCCTGATTTTGAGCATAATCTTCTTCAAATCTCATTCAAACTGCTAAGATTCATCCCTGGACACACTTTCATACTGAGAGGATTAAACCCAAAGTCTTAGACATTTTAAAAGTGTTTCTTTATCCAATTTTCAGGTTGCTTAAACTCTGCGCCCTGCAAAAATAATCATTTGGCTCATGCAGAAAGGATCATTTGGCTCCATCTAGTGGCCCAGCTTCATCTTTGGGTGGTCTGTGTTCGTTTGGCCACCAGATGGAGCCAAATGACCATTCTTGCTGTGTGATCTCTTTTTGACTACAGAGACTGAGCCAATGAAACAGTCATTTAAGAGCAGTTGGAGGCTGTGCTGTGAGCATGCAGCCTTTTGATGTTGATATTGTATCTAAGTTGAATCCTTTCTTTCTAAGTACTCTTAGTATGACTATTTCAATGGATTTCCACCCCCCATTTTTAAGCCTTTATCACTCTGAATCCTTAGGTGTTTTGTGTCAGTGGAGCCACTAGATGGAGCCAAATGACCATTTTTGCTCTGTGATCTCTTTTCAGTACAGAGGGACACTGTTGTGCACATGTAAGAGCAGCACAGGGATGTGGTGTGGTCATGCAGCCATTTCATGTTACCATCATTCTATTACAGCTGAACCCTGAAACACATGTGCAGGGGTCTCTAACCTTTAAGAGCCGTTGTGTTCAATTTCACATGGACCAAGGTCATTCAACAGCCACAAAAATCTTCACAATAAAAGCAATGAAATGTATAAAATTCGATATAGAAGTAAAATATATTTAAAAGTAGAGCCACATGCAGCGAGAATCGGCCCTCACTCCCATGTGGCTGTCTGAGCCCGATTGCAGCATGTGCAGACGTGCACACAGATCGATGCTTTTTAAAATTAGAGCTGCGAGGAGCGAGGGCCGGTGTATTGCCGTTTGCGGCTTTAACTTCGATTTTCTCTGTTTTTTGGTCAAATAACAGAGTGTTTTTTTTTTTTTTTTTTTTGCGAAACCTGCCCTTGTGCTACTATCAATTACTAAAGAATAGAAAAAGGTAGAGCCAAACATTTGTTAAAAGAAGGGAGTCTACTCTTCTTTATTTTGGTAGTTTTGATGTTTATAGCCATAGAACATAGTATTCTATGGGTGTAGAAAGACTGGTCAGAATGCTCTTTAACAGCTGGCAGTATAGGCTTCTATTTTCCCATTCTTTTACAATCCTTCCACTTCCTTCATCATTAGCTGTGTTTTGACCACCCCCTGCTACACCCAGCCTGGACACAGTGGAGCAAAGCATTGGCCCCAGTATGTGCTGCTTGTGGACTGTATCATAAAGTATCGCTGTTGCTGTTGATGCTGCTGCTCCTTTAGCAGCTTCAGCCTCCTTTAGCAGCTTGACGACCGATTTCTGCATTCCCGCCGCCTATCTACCTGTCAACTGTCTGCTACAGGTGTCAACTAAGCCACCATTGGAAGATTTTCTGAAACCTCTGCATAGAATATGACCCTTTCACATTGTAAAGTACATATGAAGTGGCTGTTTGTGCAGTTGTTTACCCGACATAATGTACCCAGTACCCAACATAATGCTCTTTACACACACACACACACACACACACACACACACACACATAAATGTCTCCCCATCTGTATCATGCATCATGTTTAATAAAAAAGCATATTTAAACAAACACAGACTTCTACTCAGCCAACAGAAAGAAGGCGGATGCCAGTAAAACGAGTGATGGCCCAGCACCGCCACCTCTAAAGGCCTGCATACAGCTGCCTTGCTCAAGTGCTCTGCATCGCCTCTATTATAGAAAGAACTGCCATTAGCAAAAACAGAGCGCAGCACACAATATGTGCTGGGATGTGAGAGCATGCCTACAGTAGGTAATGTAAGGACAGACTAGATTGTGTCTGTAAATGATGGACTGTGATGTGAAGCTGTACTGCTGAAAAAGATAATTGGGTGGAAATGCCAGAACATCTATGCACAGTCTGATGACAATCTCCACACAAACATTAAATTCCTTGCGCAGCAATGCTGCACATTCATGAATTGTCAAAAGGACATGCTATGTTTGTGAAAAAAGTCGACTTACATGTTTTTTAATACAGACGGCAGAACCATGTTAAGCCAAAACTCACCTACTGACTGAAAGAATGAGGACAATCAAATATCGTGTGTAGTTGAAAGAGGGCCAAGACACAGAGAAACTCAAGGTTCATTGAGAAAAACCTGGTCCAGACCAGGTTAGTTTCATAGAGTCTGTTACTGCAGTAACTGACAGAGAGCTTGAGTTACCTCTCACCGTGAAACAGGCCAGAGTTACTCATCTCTCTCTCTGGTTTGAGTTACCTTGTTTTGTGAAACAGAAAACTCAGAATTTCCCTCATTTCAGGGTTAATAGACTAAGAGTTTTCACTAAACCTACTTTGTGAAATGGACCCCTGGTATGATTGAAATGTTGTTGTTTTTCAGGTACTCTTCCTCCTAACGGTACTTGTTTACCAAGTACAGCATATTCTCCAGAGCATGCCAGAGAAATGTAGTGAAAGTGGGCAGCAGTATGACCCTTCTTCAGTGAATACAAATGACTTCTGCCCTGCAGGCTTGGTCAGCCAGGAAATGGAAAACAAATGGTTTGTACATAGGTCAGAGGGTCGCAGGAGGTGATTGCAAAGGGAATGGAACTAAAAACAGGGTGGATTAGAAGAAATACCAAGCACTTCTAAAACACAAATAATAAGCAGGACACTTCCTTACATCTTAAGAAATAAAACGTAAAGCAAAAGATTGACCTTTCCTGTCCTTTATATCAGTTCAGCATCCCACCACTGCCTGCTTGAGGTGGTTTCTTGCAAACATTCATCAAACTCCCAATAAAAATCACATTACATGTCACGTCTTACAAAACAGCCTGCTTGTTTATCTAATGACGCTTGCCAATAACTTTTCTGCAGTAAACATATTTCCCAATTCATTAAAAGTGCAGATAATTCCCAAATGAACCAACTTGTACTTCTGCTGGCAAACAGAATGGATGTCAGGACAAAAATAAATAAGCACCCCGTTAAATGCACCTCTGACAATATTTGCCACATCTATCATCATTCTGTGCTTTTCCTTAAAGCACAGAACTTTCTGTGAGCTACAGTGCATGCAGACACAAGCCCCGCTGTGTGTAGAAAAAGCTAACTTGTTGATGTTGGTTTTTCCCACAGAGGACACAGTCAACCACAGTGACATCAAACCCCAGTTGGGTTTAAGAACAAATGGCAGGGAGAGGATCGCATACATGTGAGCCAAGGTCTTTTCTGCCCCCTTGGTTGCACGCTGATTGAGGATGATAAATGGCTGAACATGGCCCAGCCCTCATTTGGCTCTCATGGCATCAGGTGATAAAAGCAGAGCCCTTGTCAGCAGTGGAATGTGCTTTGCTCTGCTCTGCAAGGACAAGGCCTCACACCCATAGAGACATTGGAGGAGAGTGGACTTAATATTCAGTGCAGGCAGGCAGACAGTGTGTTTGGATCCGGCTAGCTGTGGAAATGCAAGAGACACAACACAAAGCTCTGCAGCTTGATTTAAAGAAGAGGACGCACTGGAGTCACATGTAAGAGTGCTTTTACAGGATCCATTCATGGTAAGGCTTATCATGAAGCCATTATAAATATTTACCCAATGAATTCAGGTCGAACAGCTTATCATGGATTCAATCAAATTTACAACAACTAATAATAGGAACAACATTTTTTCAGACTTGCATTATTCTTGAGTTGTAATGAGTAAAGCATGGGCATGCAGTTATTTAAAGCTGTACAAGAGGAAAGTCTCAAGGTAACTGCAGCACACAGAAAAACAAACAACTATTATCCAGGCTTATCACAAATCAAACATCCCTGTATAATATATTGGAGGAGGTGACAAAAATATCTTAATTAAAGAATCATGGAAACAAAGTACGAGTTATGCAAATGATATTCAATCAGTTTGCAATCATAAAGTTGCATGTCGTAATTACAGGATTTTGACGCCCTCATGGATATAGTCACACAATGTGTTAAGATTTGAACAGCTCACTCAATTTTGAAAAGAGGCCCACCCAGCTCCCCACTATAGTCTGCTACCTTTTGGGTAATTGATATGGATAATTATATTTCACCAAATCAATTATCCAAATATAATACACAGCAGTGAAAATAAGAGTCTCAGAAGACATTAGATAATCATCTGCCCTCCCAATCTGCAAGAACATGTTGTACCCTCACCTCAATCTCTTGTTCTCTCAAAGTTATGATGTTAGATTTGCATACACAAGCTCAATGCCACATTCCAACACTTTTTCATTTGTTTTGTTTGTTTGTTTCTACAGAGCGGTGAATGTTTGAGGTGAGTGTTCTATTGTCTTTAGCAAACATCTATTTTGTAGGTGTAAAGATCAAAACTGTAATCCAAACTAAGCATCAGCATGGGGCAGAATCACGATTTAAGGGACTTTGAATGTGGTTGTTGGTGCCAGACGGGCTGGTGCTGGGATTTACTTAGACCTTTGTATAAAACCATCTCTGAGGTTTACAGAGAATAGTCTGAAGGAGAAAATTCTGCGACAAAGTGCCTTGTTGATGCTACAGGTCAGAAGACAATGGATAGACCATTTGGAGATGACAGGAAGACAACTATCCAATATACACTCATGGAACACTTTATTTATTAGGTACACTTTGCTGGACCCCCTTTTGCCTTCAGAACTGCCTTTAACCTTTGTGTCATAGATTCAACAAGGAACTGAAAACATTCCTCAGAGAGTTTGGTCCACATTGACATGATAGCATTGTCCAGTTGCTGCAGATTTGTCAGCTGCACATCCATGATGCATCACCACCAGCCTGAACCGTTGATACAAGGCATGGTGGATCCATGCTTTCATGTTCTTTACGCCAAATTCTGACACTACCATCTGAATGTCACAGCAGAAATCGAGACTCATCAGACCAGGCAACATTTTTCCAATCCTCTATTATCCAACTTTGGTGAGCCTGTGTGAATTGTAGCCTCAGTTTCTTGGTTTTTAGCTGACAGGAGTGGCATCCAGTGTGGTCTTCTGCTGCTGTAGCCCATCTGCCTCAAGATTCCATGTATTGTGTGTTCAGAAATGCTCTTCTGCAGACCCCGGTTGTAGCCGGTGGTAATTTGAGTCTCTGTTGCCTTTCTATTCGCTCAAACCAGTCTGGCCATTCTCCTCTGAACTCTGGCATTAACAAGGCATTTTCGCCCACAGAACTGCTGCTTACACCCCAATTTTTTCAGTTATTTATGCAATTCAAGTCACTCAAGTCCAATCAGTAGCTTGAAATGATACAACAGTAAGTGGTGAACTACCAGAGGGTAAAATAAAAAGTAAGGTTACCCAAAACCGAAAAACAGAGTACATTTCAGAACAATAACACAAAATGGGTTAACAATTGATAGCTATCCTGCAGCAACGGAGGAAACTGGGGCAAACTTTGACAGGAAGAGGTCTGGCAGACCCAAAGCCACAACTGAATCAGAGGACAAGTTTCTGAGAGTCAACAGTTTGCGTGATAGGCGGCTCACAGGACAACAGCTACAAGCACAGCTTAATAGTGGTCGTAGTAAACAAGTCTCTGTTTCAACTGTGAAGAGAAGACTTGGAGCTGCAGGTTTGACTGGACGAGTTGCAGCAAGAAAGCCATCGCTAACACGTCAGAATAAGACAAAGAGGCCTGGGCCAAGAAACACTGCCATTGGACGACTGAAGACTGGAAAAAGGTATTATGGACTGATGAATCAAAATCTGAAATCTTCGGTTCATCACTTCAACTGTCAAACATGGAGGAGGAAGTGTGATGGTCTGGGCTTGTTTTGCTGGATCCAGGGTTGGTGACTTGTTCAGAGTGAGAGGCACCCTGAACTAAAACGGCTACCACAGCATCCTGCAGCGCCATACAATACCCTCTGGTATGTGTCTAGTTGGTCAGGGGTTCATCTTACAGCAAGATAATGACCCAAAACATAAGTCCAAGCTATGCCAGAACTATCTTGTGAAAAAAGAACAAGCTGGTAAACTTGAAAACATGGAGTGGCCAGCACAGTCTCCAGACTTAAACCCCATGGAGCTGGTTTGGGATGAAATGGACAGAAGAGTGAAAGCAAAGCAACCCACAAGTGCCACACATTTATGGGAACTTCTGCAACAGACATGGGAAGAACTTTCTGAAGAATATTTGATTTCTATTGTAGAAAGAATGCCACGTCTGTGTTCAGCTGTTATATCTGCCAAAGGTGGCTACTTTGATGAGTCAACAGTTTAGAATACATTTTGGTCTATTAATTGATTCCATAATTTCTTTTTTGACTCCAATTGCTTATTTGTACTATGCTTTGACGTCTGAGTGCAATGAGACATTAAACGGCATAATTTACAGTAAAAACACTGGAAACATTGGGGTGTTCTAAAACTTTTGACCAGAAGTGTGTGTGTATCCTCATCACAATTTTTAATACCTTGTATTTCCCTTTAACATCAATAACAGCTTGAAATCTTTTGTGGTCATTGTGGATGAGGGTCTTTATGATCCAGATGGTCTCACTGACCATTCTTCTTAGCAAAAAGCCTCCAGGTCCTGTACATTCTTGAATTGTCTTGTATGAACTGCAGGTTTGAGGTCTTCCCCCACTGTATCGATGATATCAAGGTCAGGAGACTGAGATGACCACTCCAGAACCTTAATTTTTATTCTGCTGTTGCCAATGGCGAGTCCGCTTGGCCTTGTGTTTTGGATCATGGTCATGTTGGAACGTTCAAGTACGTCTCATGTGCAGCTTCTGGGCTGATGAATGCCAATTTTCCTCCAGTATTTTCTGATAACATGCTGCATTCATCCTTCATTCATCAGTTTGGACCAAGTTTCCTGAGCCTTTGTAGCTCACACATCCCCAAAACATCAGTGATCCACCTCCGTGTTTCACAGTAGGAATGGTGGACCTTTCATCATAGACCTTGTTGATTCCTCGTCAAATTTAACGTTTATGGTTGTGACCAAAAAGTTCAATGTTGGTCTCATGACTTTGTTTCAGAAGTTTTGAGGCTTGTTTCCATGCTGTCTGGTATATTTTAAGCAAGATACTTTGTGCAGAAATTGCTTTCTTCTATCCACTCAACCATACCTTTATTTCTCAAGTGCATCCATTTTTTTTTTCAGAGTGTCCTGTATTTCAGCTGAAGTTATTTGTTGGCTTTTCTTTGCATCCCTAACAATTTCCCTGACATTTGTGGCTGAAATATTTGTCGGTCTACCTGACAGTGGTTCAGTTTCAACAGAATCCATCATTTTCTGCATCTTAATTAGAGTTTGAACACTGGTTATTTGCATCCTCAATTACTTGGATATTTTTTTTATGGCCCCTTCTTGTTTTGTACTGTTCAGTTAACTTCCTGCAGATCTTTAAACAATTATTTTGCTTCCCTTAAGACTCAGAACCCAGAAACTTTAGTGCAGCACTGAATAAAGATGCATGCACCTGTCAGGAGCTCATGAACTCACTGAACTTTTACACGCACTCACACACATTGATTACAATCAAATAAATCCCAGGTGAGGATGATTACCTTCAGGGTTCTTCTTTAGTCTCATCTGTCCACAAAACATTCTTTTAGAATAATTGAGGGTTACTCAGTGTGGTGGCTCCAACTGCCACCAACACGTGTTAGTATTTCCTTTGTGTGTGTGTGTGTGTGTGTGTGTGTGTGTATGTGTGTGTGTGTGGGGGGGGGGGGGGGGGGGGGGGGGTATGCATCTGTAACATTAGCATACAGCAAGTCCAGGGTCCACTCCTCTCTGGTGTGTCCAGATTCATTGGTATCATATGGATTTTTGAAATCTCAATTTTGTTTGCAAAATTTTTTTTGGTCTGAGACTCCTTACTTTTGATTGCATAATATTGACACAAATTTCTCTCCATACATGTCATGGCATTAACTAATTCTGAACACACGTGTCGTTATTGACTTTAAATTATTGTCTTTTTTATTAAAAAAACACACTTAGAGCACCCTGTGTGTTGAGTTAACACTGGAGCTCTTGTACAATTGGGAGACAGTAATTTTCAGCAGCATCACTGCATCACCATTCTCAAAAATAACAGGCCAATTCAAACCTAATATTCTTGTTTTGTATTTCTGCAAAGCCATCTCAGGCCATCTTTATGCTATGGTCAAGAATGAGCCGCACTTCATGAATAGAATCCAATAATGGTGCTATTTCTCTGCAGCTGGTGTGGACCATATTAAATCAGCCCAATATAGTAGCTGCATGGAAAACAGAATGGACCTGTTTAACATATGACATGTATGATGTGATTATTCCCGTTATCCTCTTTTACCATAGGCTTTCTTACAATCCTCCATGGCAATATTAATGTCAGTAAGTCAGTGCTCTAATTTACCTCCTGTCTGCTGCGTGCCAAAAATTGGCCATCTGTTACACAGTGCATGGGGGTACAAATCTATCCTATCAGGACACTAAAGAGCTGATTATGAATGATGTTTAATGGTCAGTCCGTTGGAGGTTTAATGAGCTGGAATTTCCATAACTCATTACCCTGCAGGTTTAATAACTGAAATCATATCAATCCAAGGAGCAAAGGTGCATAAATCAAAGGTGTTCATATTCAAAGGATGTAGAATTTCCTTTAACAGTTGTTTGCTATTTTCTGAAGCTTAAATTCCAATCCAGCCTTTTATTGTCTTCTGTCAGCTCTGATATGAGGGCACAGAAAGGATACTATGTCAGAGGGAAAGGAGAGAAGGGAGAGAATTAAGAGTAAAATCCAAACAAAAAAAAAAAATGTGTTTCAGAGACAAAGTATGCTTCTGAAGGTAGTGAGTTCAGAATATTTCATTTGTATGTATTCAAATACATTGTAATTATGAAATGCATTATTTTGTAGTTATATGAAATGGCATCTAAAAATGATGATTTCAACACTATAGTAACACTGCTGAAAGGTTTTTCTGCTGCTACAAAACAGCAATACCCCTACACATTTGTACTGTGATTTAAACATTCGCAGTTGTCCTATGAGTAAACATAATTTCCTGAATTACTGCGTCATTGAGGATCCAGTCTGAACTGCTACTATGAGCAAAGCACACCTTTGTAGCCCTGCAGCTTAATGTCAGTGATAAAGTGCATTGCAATGATTATCAGAGGGCTATTTTCAAGTATGGTTATCACCAGAGACCTGTAGTTGAAACTAAATCAAAGAAAGAGTCACAAAACTGGATCTCATGAAAAAGGATGATGTTGTCACAATAGTCAGAGATCACTGACAGGACTTCATTGATCAACACTGCGAAAGAAAAGTTTATCCCTGAAAGGAATTCATGATTTCAGACCACACTGGTGAAACAGTGCAGCATAACTGAATATGTGTGCTAGATAATTGAAGTTTTGTTGTTTGGCATCAACTTAAGCCCCTTAGTAGTAATTTTAATCTATCAACTTGCACCCCAGAAAGTTGATTACCCAATCAGAATAGTGTTTGAGATGCTTAGTATTGTTAGTTTGCCTTGAAAACTGTTTCAAATGCAACAACAACAAAAAAAAAAAAAAAAAAAAAAAAAAAAAAAGGGGGGGGGGGTAATTTTAAATATTCATTGGTAAAAGGGGATTCAAGTGGGATTCAATAAACCCACTCCTGGAATTCTGCTGTTAGCTGTAGTTTAAAGACATTTTCTGCAACCCCCACCATAGAACTCATATGAGATGTTGAGCAGAACTATGGGGCGAAATGATTTTAAACATTTCATTTCATTTAAGTGAAATATTGGAGCACAGGGACAGGTAATAAAATTTTTTTTTCAATCTTCATGATACTTTTTTATGAATTGTTAAAATTAAATGTTTTAAATTAACAATTAGGTTGATGTAGTACACCCATCAGAGTATGCAACAAATATATTTCATTTCTTATTTTACAAATATAACACCCCAGACATAAAAAAGCACCTGTGCATGTCTTGGTTTGTAAGCTAGAGCAAAATTCAATTTTGCAGTGCAACCAAAATGTGCAGGATTTGTTTATTTTAATCCTCCATTGCTCTAACAATAAAAGATACTTTTACCTTTAAACCAACAAAGTAAAATCAATTTTGAAGTATTAGAAATGTTGGGGTTGAAGCACCCAACTGGCTATCAGCTGCTGCGGGTATCGAAAGAAGCTCCAGACACAATACTCAGTTTATGCTTTTGCAAAAGGGAAGTCTGGTCAAAGGTGCATCCAGCACCCTGACTCCCATCAGCTTCGAAGACTTCCCCGTTGTTCAGCTCTTTTATTCACAGTGAAATCATCATCTGGGCGTGATCGTATAGTCATTAGTCATGTAAAAACCAGAAGTTCACAGGCAGATCATATTTGAATGGACATCATGTAAACACATTCTGTAAACAGCTGATACCTACTTTCTGCATGCGCAGTCTGTCCTTGACGTCAGAATGATAACATAGATTACAAGCATAGCAGTACAGCATTTCTCCATCAAAATCTATGATTGATTCTCACAGGTGCTTACAAATGACCTCTAGCCCGGGAGGTGGGAGCTGCTAATGTTTTCATCCCTTCAAAAAAATTAAAATAAAAAGATAATTTCATATCTTTATCCGATGCAGGCAGATCTGTAAATGAGACATGGTCCAAGAGTGCAAGTGCAGGGCATTATATAGGTATTGACCTTGGCCATTGTGTCTGCCAGGCAACTGTAAAAAAGACGGGATGATAGGAGAGGATTTGAAGTGGAGGGAGAGCATCATCTGGTTGCAAAGGTCAGAAGTTGGTCTTGAACTTGATGGGAAAGTTACGGTGGCCGGGAAAGGCAGAACAAAATTACAAATTGTGAAACACTTTTACAATGGTTGAGACAAATTTACAAGTGGCGAAACACTCTTACAAGCTCAAGCATTAACCGGAAAGGGAATGTACCAACTCCCGGGATGAACCGGATGTGATAACGGGGAGCGGCAGTCACCCAAGATGGACGGCGTCCAGGTAAAGTTTTGTCCGTTTTGTGGACAACATATTATGCGCTTAACGCGGTTTTGTTTTTCGTGTGGTCGGTCTTTTGAGTTTTTGAAACGAAACTTAATTTCAGCAGAAAAACCTTGCCCATCATACAAGCAGTTCATGGAGTACAGAAGGTCCAAATCAAAAGAGCGTCAGTCTTTTAACTACGGACCGAGAGGAAGGCATCGGGCTAAAGAAGGAAAACACGTCCAGGTAGGTTACAAGCTGTCTTTACTTATGGATACTTTACTGTCTGACTCCAGATGATTCAGAAGGGTGTCTGTATCATGGCGCAAATCAGACCATGGAGGGACACAACATTCTTCATAATTAATGAGAAACACTAATGGATGTGTATTAGGGCTGAACGATTTGAGAAAATAATCTAATTGCGATATTTTTCCCTAATATTGCAATTGCGATTTACACTGCGATTGTTCTAATGTTCCTCATCTTATGTATTCTTAAACAAACATAAGCAGTAGATCGTTTTATAGTATAACCAATATGACGTTAAATAAATCTAAGGATAAAAGATTTGAGAAAAAGTGGAGTAGTGAAGAACAGAAGCAAAATAGGTATGAAATTGTAAAAACTAGATTAAAAAAATGTTACGAAAGCGGGAAAAAAAGTTAACAGGTGCAAAAAAGATATGAAATTGCAAGTCAAACAGATTTAATGAGATGTATTTAATGAATTTGATAAATAATGTAATCATTTTTTATTATTTTTATCATGTTTCAGAGATGCACCTGGACATTCAGCAACACTTCAGCCTGGACAGGTAATGGGGCAGACTGGAAGTCTAACAGTTCTTACTTTCAGTGTTGTTTCAGATATCATATTTGTTTTTCAGATAGAAATATCTGATGCTGAGGATATGGATTCACCTGAAACAAATCAGGCCAGGACTTCTTGCTACAGGTAAGCAAAAAAGTAGTGGCTCACAACATTTCTGTTTAATTAATTGGGAAGAAATCTGTGTTTGTAAGAAGGTTAACATGGAAATTGCATTTTCCAAACAGTAAATACACGGACCTCTATGCACCAGGTGTTGAGGAACAGGACGAGGAACTGGTTGCAGTCAATGTGGAGAATTTCCATCACACAGCAGTGTAACATGAACTTCTGACCCTGGCATTCCAGTTTTTTTTATTATGCAGTAATGCTGGTATTTGAATAATTGTTCTAAATGTGTGAGCTGTCTGGGAAATCCATTAATTAGATCACTTTCTGTCATTGCAGGGAGGAGGTGAACATTACCCTGCCTGACATTGTGGCAAACCTGTCGCTTCCTATTGACCACAAAAGGGTCAGCCGGTTCAATATCTCAAGGGCTAATGTTTGGGATGGCGCAGTGAGAGGTTTCAAGCGTTCAACATATTCCGAAACCTGTGACATGCTGGTCAGATTTACGGATGATGCTGGTGTTTCTGAGGAGGGAATTGACACAGGTGGTCCAAGACGAGAATTTTTAACTCTGCTAATGAAACACCTGAAAGACCTTCCCATCTTTGATGGACCAGAAGGACATCGGTTCTTGGTCTACAATGCAAATGGTATGCATAGGATTAGATGTGTACTGATGTGTCTGATTGGTTCAAAAGACCAATGCTTTCTGAATACTTTACGATTATGTTACTAAAACTGTTACTAAAAATTGAAATGTATGTCAAGGTAAAATGTTGCCACACTGTGTAACCGTTTTGTAAAAGCAATAGCTCACTTCAGACCAGGTTAACCCTCTGCTTAGCGTTGGCCCAAAGCACAATCCTTAGCTGTGAGATAATGACAATATACCACGGTAAGCTATTGCTTAAATATATATCACATGGCATATACTTTTTCCCTCAATATCTCAAAGTAGGGCTGGATGATAATGGTAAAAATAAGAATCACGATTATTTTAAGTGATAATGAAATCACAATTAATATACACAATTATTCATTTATTTAAAACTTCAGTATTGATTTAAACGCAACTTTAAAGGACCAGCGAGCGGCACATACAGTATTATTAATCCAAATAAGTCACACACTAGCTGCATGTGGAACACAGAAGCGTATTAATAATAATTGTTTTCTTCGATTATAATATTTTTATGATTTACAGATGGCAAAATTGAAATCACAATCAAAATCTGATTAATTGTCCAGCCCTATCTCAAAGCATGTAATGTACTGTATGTTTTAATTTCGCAATATGAATTCATTCACAGCTGTTAGGGAAGATGAATACTTCCTGGCAGGAAAGATGGTTGCAGTGTCAGTTGTACACGGTGGTCCAGGACCCCATTTCCTGTCAGAAGATCTTGTACATTATCTTGCTGGCCAGCCTTCACTCAAATCAACAGTTGATTTAATAACTGATGAGGAAATAGGGAAAGCTTTGCGAGAGGTGAGAATAGCATGAAGCTACTGTGTGGTAGGACAGAGTTTTACAGAGGTCCTGTTGTATTTTATGACAATTTTACTTTGTATATCACATACACAGAATTGGTTTTATTTATTAGTTTTTGGCAGGGTATGGCTACATTATGGTATGTATGAACTGAATCACTGAATAAAGATGTGCAAGGATATACATTACATAAAGCTTTTTATGTCTTTCAGATTGAGAATGCTGCTTCTTTGGATGCTCTTCAAGACTGTATCACAAGACACAGCACAATGTTACAGACTGCAGGCTGTCTGAGACATGTGGCTGCTGTGGAAGAAAAGAAAGGAATTGTGGCAGACTACCTCCGATGGTATGTTATTGACCACAACTCTTCTGTAATTGACAGGTAAGATCATATTTTTATTGATGTAATTTTCTTTGTATAAATTTTTGGTTTGAAATGCCTCATGACATCTATACATGTTAGCAGTTAAGTCACTGTGGCAAAATTTGTACTATAGTGTGTTATAAGTGAACTGATTCTCTGCCTTGTGCAAGTGTATAAATACTCCTACCACACTCCCTGTGTCAATTATCCAGGTGACTGTGTTTATGTGTGTAATTTGTGCATTTTGTAACACTTACCTTGCCATGTGCAAACCAAAAGAATGTTTTTTCTTTTTAATTAATGCATAACCAACCCCATATGTACATTTGTTTAGATGGATTGTAATGGTCTGGAAGAGAACCTCTAACGTTTTCTTTAGATAATTTAAATGCAGTTGACACTACACAGTGGTTAAACAGCGTTTGTGTTCACTTTGCAGATTTAAAGATGGCCTTTCAGCCGTTCAGTTTCTCACTGCACTGAAACGACACCCATCTTTGCTGGCCCCTGTCCTTTGTGTTTTGTTATAACTCAGAAAACCGCATCACCATGTTATATATTAACATTTAACATTTTTTCTTTGCAGAAGGCGATGCAGCTGTGTCTGTGAAGGATGTTTTGATGTTTGCAACTGGGCTGACAACGCTTCCCCCTTCAGGCTTTGAACCATTGCCACAAATAGAATTCCTGGATGACTCTCCTTTCCCAATGGCAAATACATGTTCAAACCTGTTGAAATTACCACTCTTGCATTCATACAGCGTGTTAAAGTCACAAATGGACTTTGGAATTCAAAATAGTCCAGGATTTGGCTGTTTTTAAGACATATGACTAGAAGACCTCTGGAGCTCTGACTCTAAAAACATTGCTTGTTCTTTGTTGCTGTTGTGCAACAAATGTGCAGTTTCCTATGTAAAAATTTTTGAAAAGGTTAAAGGGGAAGTTCGTTATTTTTCAACCAGGAGTGTGTTTTCATATGTCCTTTCACACATGTGAGTGATAGAGAAAGGAGCTGCTCAGCTAACAGAAAGAATAGGGCAGCTGGTCCCCGGGTCAAAGTTTGCCCCAACATGCTTTTCTTCCCCACACTGACGGGCTCAGATAGTCACAACGAGTGTCCTACAACATACATACATTCATTTCTCCTCTCTAGTATGTTGTAGGACACTCGTTGAGACTATCTGAGCCCGTCAGTGTGGGGCAAAAAGCATGTTGGGGCGAACTTTGACCCGGGGACCAGCTGCCCCATTCTTTCTGTTAGCTGAGCAGCTAGGTTGCCTGCCCGGCTAAATACTGGAGCTATCTCAAAAATTCCTTTCTCCATCGCTCACATGTATGAAAGGACATATTAAAACACAAACCAGGTTGAAAAAACAAACAAACTTCCCCTTTACGTATGTAACCTTTTTTTTTTGTTGTTGATTTTTAAAACCATGATTCCCAAACTAAGTTCTGTTGATTCACTGGTTTAGTTTTAGATTGAAAAACGTATTTCAAGAGGGTTTGTTTTCTATAAAAAAATGTAACAACTGCTCTTTACTTTGCTTTTTATTCATGTGTTTCCCACTTTGAAAGAATTAAGCTGTGGCTGACAAATTCACACTTTGTGTCATATTTCACCATTACAATAAACCTCTCTTCCACTCACAGTTGAGCAATTTCTTTTAGTGTAAGATACAGTTCAGTTGTAGACTGCCAGTTCCCTGGCTTCTGTAAATGACAGTTCTCCATGGCTGAGTTGAAGTACTCCTGCATGTTTGTGTCCCCACATGGCGCTCTTGTCAACTCGGCCTCTGGAAAGGCATCCAGTTCAGCCGGTTCAATTTTAAATCCACAGTCTCTGGAACTGAACCTATTTTAGGCAGAAAACATAATTACCTGTATTGAATTCAAGATAAAAGGAAAACAAATGCAAATATCTATCTATTACTAAAGTATTACCTGTGTGGTAAGTAGTAGAGCTCATTGGGCACGCCTCCTGGACATGATGCTGTTCTGGAGGGACGAATCCTGTGACTGTTCCACAGTCTCACACATTCATCCAAGTCCTTCTGAATGACATCACCAAAGCAATATCTCAGCAGACACTGATGCTCATAACTCCCATTGAAATGTCCAGCATCTCTAAGGTCTGCAAATAGCTCCATCCAGAACTGAGCCCTATAGATATTGATTAAATAAGTTAGAATTTTCAGTATATCAATACATGAATGAAATCAAAAGTTATACACAATGAAATGACTTAATGAAGGCCACTTGCCTCCCCTTTCTGAAGACGGACCACCAGGACTCAATCCTCTGGTTGTTTGTGGATGAGCCATACATATGGCTGGACCCTCCAGAGTAGTAGTCATCGTGGTGGTGGCGTAGGGTGCACTGAGCTGCAGCCATGATCCCGTTCTCCGTGCCGCAGTCAGTCCTCAGTCTCATGGGAGTGACTCCAAGGTTTCGTACACTTGACAGAAAGTAGTGGGCGATCACACGCGGGTCATTATTTGTCGGTCCACATGCAAGCCACAGCACTTTACGTGAAAATCCATCGATACAGCCAGAAAGAGCCAAACCGAATGGCTTAAGTTTATCGTAACCATCCGCGTGCCACATATAGTTCGGTCCCATTGAGTGGTAGGTCCTTCTGATGAACCTTCTGGATGCTCTCCTCTCACATCCTCGAGGATTGAGCTCCCGGAGCAAATTCATCACATGATCCCTCTTCACTCGTAGATTGTACTTTTGTTTGAGTACCTGCCACATCATGCGATATCCATATAGCTGTCCAGGTCCACGAAGTTCCAGTCGGATGGCCCTAATTATGGCATTTGTAGAGGAGTAATCCTTTCTGCGATATAACCCCGCTTCATTCAGTTTGCTTTTCAGAGACCTCAAGCTGATGTGAACACCATGTAAACATGACATCAAGTCCAGGATTACAGAGTACGAGTGACCCTCATTAAAATATCGGATGCACTGCTGTAGCAGATCTGGTCCTTCCCTCTCGTCCACGGTATTTAAAAACTCCAAAGACCGACCACACGAAAAACAAAACCGCGTTAAGCGCATAATATGCTGTCCACAGAACGGACAAAACTTCACCTGGTCGCTGTCCATCTTGGATGACCTCCAACAAACACTATTGGCCTATTTGCCACTCCCCGTTATCACATCCGGTTCATCCCGGGAGTTGGTACATTCCCTTTCTGGTTAATGCTTGAGCTTGTAAAAGTGTTTCGCCACTTGTAAATTTGTTTCAGCGTTTGTAAAAGTGTTTCACGTCTTGTTAATTTGTTTTCCGAAAGGTAAATTTGTTTCAGGACTTGTAAATGTGTTATGGCAATTTAATTTTGTTTAGTGGATGTAAAATTGTTTTCTAAAATGTAAATTTGTCTTAACCATTGTAAGAGTGTTTCACAATTTGTAATTTTGTTTTGCCCTTCCCGGCCACCGTAGAAAGTAATTTGGGGAGTTGTTTGTTCAAGCATTTTGGCTTTTTTTATTTTTTGAAGGGAGAGCTGAATAATAAAGAGCTGACAGTGATATGACTTTAATAAAGCCATGTTTTGTTTTGTTTTTTCTTGTAAATTCAAGTTTGTAAATGTGCCAAGGATTGTATTTTCTGATGAGTGTTGGGTGTAAATTTCGCATTCTACTCATAGCTGATGAAAATGCAGTCATTTGGCTCAATCAAAAATGGCCTGAATTGATCTGCCAAGGATGTAGAAACTGGGATTTCTTCAGAATGACACAGTTGTAGCTTAATGAGCTGCAAATTAATTAGAGAGAAGCTAAATTTAACCTCAAATGTTGGTTAATGATTTACTGACTGCTGTTAATTAAGAGTGGGCAATGGGTTGTTTGTTCAATGACAGCTCATTTACAAAAAAGAGTGGCAGACAAATTAAATTAAATTAACACAGTGGTATACTCATTTTAAAAACATTATTTTAAGAGCTTTAAAATTACCTTTCTAGTTGTATTACAACAGTAGATTCACAGCTTTGAGCTGAGATTGATATAGTTTATGATTCATGTAGCACTTATTGAAGAAATGGTGTGAGGTTTGGCTTTTAGTCACACAAAATAGCAGCTTTCCCTTGAAATATGTCACCAAAAGCAATTTTCTAATTATTTTATTCAGTTCCTGTCACACTTTTCTCATGTCCTACATTACAATCTGCATAAACTACTTGGAAGGAAAACCAGATATTGTCTGCAGCAATCAGCACCTGTCTCTGGGGATGTGAGAACATAAATAATGCATTGTGTTTGCGCAGTTCTCCATGGGGTGGTGAGATCCTGCAGAGACGACACAGCCGCTGTATGTAACAAACCAGGCAATCCACACTGCTTCTTTCTGCTCCTAAGACATTTTGTAAAACATAGTTCTCACAGTGTGTGTCTGTGAGGGAGGGTACAGAAGATGAAGTAATTGGGGGCTCAGGCTTGACATAAGTGGTGATTGAAGAAAACCCCTTCCTTCTTTCAACATTAATGCCCATGGATATTAAGTGATTACACATAGCATTTTGGTGTTTTTAAATCATTTATGAAGTATTTGCATTTGCAATACAACTCAAGTACATGTTGTACAGCGATTGCTGTGGCTCAGAGGCAAAGTCATCGCCCCTCAGTCCGAAGGTTGAGAGTTTGATCCAAGCCCCTGCTGCCACATGCTGAAGTGTCCTTGAGCAAGACACTGAACCCCAAATTGTTCTGGCTGTTGATTGGTAATGCATGGATGAGCATGAATGTGCTGACAAAACTGATGATGATTGCCTAACATGTCATCAGAATATGGTGTGACTGAGTGAAAGAGACAAGAAAAGTGCTTTAGTGGTCAGGAAGACTAGGAAGGTGCTAAGGAAGTACTAGGTTATTTACATGATTGGCAGATTTGCAGCTGCTTTTGTTCCCATTGTTCATTCTCATGTTCTCCAGTTTTAAAGGACTCAAAGTTAACACTCTTGTGGAGTACTATTGTATTGATGCACTTTATTGATGAGTGTCAGCACATTTTTCACACCTTTATTTGTTAATGTGGAACAGTGTTCTGGGAGAAATGCTGTATTTTCTGCAATATCCCAGGAGTGCCAATACTTTTGTTCAAGACAATACGTACAGCTGTGCACAAAAGTTTACACCCCCCTGCAGAATTTCTGTTTTTTTGGCTTTTTCTCAGAAAATATGAATGATAACACAAAAACCTTTCTGTCACTCATAATAGGTGGTTTGGTGAAGACATTGATTGAAAAAAAAAGTTTGCTCTTTTTAAATCATAATGACAACAGTAACTTCAAAAATGACCTTGTTCAAAAGTTTACAGCCCCTGGAGGTTTTAGCCTGATAACATGCACAAAACTTGACACAAATGGGTTTGAATGTCTACTAAAGGTAACCATCCTCACCTGTGATCTATCAGCTTGTCATCAGTGTGTGTGTATAAAAGCTCAGTGAGTTTCTGAGCTCCTGACAGACAGGTGCATCTTTCACTCAGTGCTGCTTTGAAGTTTCTGGTTTCTGTGTCATGGGGAAAGTAAATGAATTGTCAAAGAATCTGTGAGAAAAGGTAATCCAACTGTATCAAACAGGAAAAGGATTTAAAAAGGTATTCAAGGAATTGAGGATGCCAAGAAGCACTGAAACCAAACCACGGTCAGGCAGCTCAACAAAAATTTCAGCTCCAACCGCCAGGAAAATTGTTCAAGATGCATAGAAAAACCCTCAAAAAACTTCAGCGGAAATACAGGACTCTCTGGAAAAAATTAAAGGATTCAAGGATTCAAGGAGTTTTATTGTCATTCATCACATGTAAAAACATGGATGGAATGAAATTAGGTTACCCTGGTCCCAGAGTAAGCCCAATTGAAGAAATGAGAATGAATAAATGTATACAAATATACAATAAAAAAGAGAATAAAAGAAGAACACAATCAACTGGCCTTAGTAATAAATAGATAGAATAAAATAATAAAAATCTGTGCAGATATTGCAGTGAGCAGTTGTCGAGGGGGGGGCACTAAAGGGGACCACCAGAGTTCAACAGTCTCTCAGCTTAAGGAAAGAAGCTGTTCCTCAGTCTGGTAGTCCTGCTCTTGATGCTCCGCAGCCTCCTGCCTGAGGGGAGAGGGACAAACAGAGCATGTGTGGGATGGGTGGGGTCCTTCATGATGCAGGAGGCCCGTTTCCTGCATCTGGAGGAGTAGATGTCCGTGGTAGTTGAAAGACTGCATCCCACAGTCCTCTGTGCCGCTTTCACTACCCTCTGCAGAGCCTTCTTCTCTGCCACAGAGCAGCTGCCGTGCCACACAGTGATGCAGGAACACAAGATGCTCTCCACCGCACACCTGTAGAACGCCGTTAGGACTGAGCTCCCCAGTCCGGCGCGCCTCAGCCTCCTGAGGAAGTAGAGGCGCTGGTGTGCCTTCCTGACCAGAGAGGAAGTGTTGGTGCTCCAGGTGAGGTCGACCGAGATGTGCACGCCCAGATACTTGTAGCTGGAGACCACTTCCACCGCTGTTCCTCCGATGTGCAGGGGAGGGGGGAGATGTCTGCTCCTTCTGAAGTCCACGATCATCTCCTTCGTCTTCTTCACATTGATGCAGAGGTTGTTGTCTCTGCACCAGCCCTCCAGGTGTTCCACCTCCTTCCTGTAGTCGGACTCCTCATTGTTTGTGATGCGTCCAATCACAGCAGTGTCGTCTGCGAACTTCACAATCAGACAGCTCGGGCTTATCGCTGAGCAGTCATATGTGAGCAAGGTGAACAGGAGGGGGCTCAGCACACAGCCCTGGGGGGAGCCGATGCTGAGGATGATGGGAGAGGAGGAGACGTCATGGATCCTCACAGACTGCGGCCTGTCTGTCAGGAAATCTAGGACCCAGTTGAACAGGGTGGAGCTCAGTCCGAGTGAGAACAGCTTTTGGGTCAGAGTCTGTGGTCTGATGGTGTTAAAGGCAGATGTGAAATCCACAAAGAGCAGGCGGACGTAAGAGTCTTTCTTTTCCATGTGGGTGAGGGCTGTGTGGACCACAGAAGAGATGGCATCCTCTGTGGATCTATTTTTCCTGTAGGCGTACTGGTGTGGGTCCACTGTGGTGCTGATTGAGTCTTTGATGCGGGCCATGACCAATCTCTCGAAGCACTTCATGACTATCAGGGTGAGGGCTACTGGCCGATAGTCATTTAGGCCTGTCACAGTGGTGGTTTTGGGAATGGGGATTATCGTTGCCGTCTTCAGACAGGTGGGGACAGCTGCCTGTGTGAGGAAGGTGTTAAAAATGTCCGTCAGTACCTCAGCGAGCTGGTCTGCACAGCCCTTCAGCACCCGCCCAGAGATGTTGTCGGGACCAGCAGCTTTTCGTGGGTTGATCCTCAGGAGGGTCCTCCTCACCTCTGCTGCAGTCACGCTGAGGGGCTCTTCTCCTGGTGGAGGGGTGAGTCTGTTGCTGGAAGAGGTATTCGGGTCATTGAAACGGGCATAGAATGAGTTGAGAGCGTCCGGCAGAGAAAAATTAACAAAAGGATCTGGACATTGTTAAAGACCTAAATATGTGTGGATAGCACTAATGAGTCCTAGCTTTTATGAACCCAGCTTCCAAATCTATGCCTGGCTCACAATTTATTCTACAAAACAGTTACAGAACATTTAATTTTCTGGTGAGACAGAGAGAGAGGGAGGGGGAGAGAGAGATAGAGAGAGAGAGAACGCTGGCCGCGATAAAGCTGGTTAACCAGACGAATAAAACGTTTTCTCTGTAGGTTACAGAAAAGGTTGTCAATGCTCTTCTGTAGACTATTTTTCCATAAACATACATATAGGTTGTTCTACATTTTATGTAACCACAAATAAAGACAAGAATTGTTGTTTTGTCTGCCTTAATGTATATTTGCATAATATATTACAGATTGCATATTTGCATGTCTTCCAACATGTCATTGCACTGATGATCCACCAACCAGAACACCAGTACCACTGCCATGGGCTGTCAGCAACTGAAAAGGGAAATAAATAATTAGTTGGGTCAAAGTAAGCATAAGAACACAATAAATGTAACAAAATATGCAAACCAATTACCAAAATATAATAAGCCACTTAAATTCAAGCTAGGAGAAACTAACTCCAGAGAAACCCACAAAATTCCCCAAAACAAATAAGAGCAGTGTAATGAAATAAGACAATCAATAGAAATTCTTACAAATATAAACTAACCAACATAAGGGTAAAGCTATAAAACTTCATTAAACTAAAAGAATAAAGCTATGAAAAGTTAAAAAAAAAAGCAAAAAGAAAGATAACTTTACAAATAACCTTAAAAAAGAAAAGGCATAACTATGTAAAATAACCCAACCAAAAAGAAAGTTAAACAAAATAATCTAAATGAACCAAAAGCTATACAAAATAATCTAAATGAACCAAAAGCTATACAAAATAATCTAAATGAACCAAAAGCTATACAAAATAATGGCAATAACAGAAAAACCACACCAATAACTCAAACAAAAGGAGAAGTAAAGTTATACAAAATAATCTTAACCTAAAGAAATAAATGTATAGGGCTTTAACCTAAACGCAATCTCTCAATCACAGTGTTAAAAACAGAAATTAAACACGATTAAGAGTTACGCAAAATGTCTGTGCATGTAATCAGGAAGCCCAGGGGCTAGCATACTAGCAGGAGAAAATGACCTCCAAAACACCAGATTGGCAGCAGCGAATTTTCAACAAGCAGCATACACAGCACAAGACACTTTAAAGTGGATGCTCCACACAAAACAGGGCAGAGCACCAGCTCCATGCAGCAGCTCCACCAAAGCAGCAATTCTCCACAAAGCAGAGTAGAGCAGCAGCTCCACCAAAATAAGCATCACTCAACAAAGCAGTGGCTCTCAGCTGGTGATGTGACATCAGCAGACAAGTTGTCACGCTCCCAAACTTTACCTAATAGATCCATTAGTTTAGCACAGTTGAAAGCTGACAATGATGCAGCTACGACTGGAGATTAACTTACCTACCTCAGCATCTGATGCACGTATACACGCACACACACACACACACACACCCACACACACACACACACACACACACACACACTCGAGGAGGCAGAGAGACTCGGCAGCTGCAGGCATCTACCTGCAACCACACTAGCATTAGCTGACTCTAAGTGTGATCAGTTGTGTTTGATCCGTTGGAGCATCTTAGAGTTTATGGTGCAGGGAGGGACTCACAACCACACATTTGTTGCTCTCAGTCTGGTGTCTTTTTTAATCAGCGGCTCCTGGTGTGAAAATCATCAAAGCACCGTCAAGTACTGCTTTATCAGTAACTGCAACTGCAAGGCTTATATCTGCAAAGTTCAATACAGCAGATCACAGTCAGTAACACTAGGATAGGGTGACCAACCGTCCTCTTTTGCCCGGACATTACCTCTTTTAAGAGCCTGTCCGGCCTGTCCGGTCAGGGTTTATAAAATCCTTCAAATGTCCGGGTTTTTGAGCTTGCCTAGCTTGAGCGCGTCACAGACCAGTGTGTATTTATCATTCACGTTGAATGGTTCCTTTAGAAACACGCTCTGAGAGATGGAGTTTGAGCCCAACCCCTGAACATGTATTCATTCATTCAAAATTCAGTACAGAGGCGCTCCACTCTCACTCACTCACTCGCAGGCTGACAGGCAGGTAGGCACACTGCCAGAGAACACTCCAACAGAAAGAAAATGCAGAAAAGCAAATGTCATTTCACAGATGACATGTGAAAAAAGTTCCCCTGTTTTCGTCCGGTTCGGGACAAATGGGAGGCAGAATGTACAGTCTGCAAAGCTGGAACTTGTGTCTCTGTGGCTAATAATGGTTCCAACGATCTGCAAGCCCATATCACCACAACAAAACATTGAAGAATAGGCTACCTTTCTTTTTTCTTTTTGTTTAATATTTAGAGGCATTATTTCTTTTTTTACGTAATTGATAATTGGGAGGTTATTTTGAAGAATGGTTCTCTACCTCACTTTTCCCAACTAAGGTGTAAGTG
The DNA here is from genome assembly GCA_008086565.1 of Thalassoma bifasciatum. NCBI lineage: Eukaryota > Metazoa > Chordata > Actinopteri > Labriformes > Labridae > Thalassoma > Thalassoma bifasciatum. The sequence continues at coordinate 114,723 of RPOG01001220.1, forward strand.
TCAGACTTAAGAGAGATGATTATTTCTTATTTTGTTAAACATCTGAATACTTGTGTTGCTACAGAACTGTTTTGGGCTATTTTTCAGTATATCCAGGTAAAGTGTTCTTTCTGGGGAATTCAGAATATTTGTTTAACTGAGTTAGAAGCACAGAAAGCCCCCTGACCCATGCAAAACCCCTAAAAATGTGTGTGTTTGGGGGGGGGGGGAGTCCTCTTTTCAGAGAAACAGAATATGGTCACCCTACACTAGGATGCACCCACAGGGGAGACGGCCAACACGATGTAAGCTGGTTAGCATTAGCTCATCATGGTAGCAGATCAAAACTTGAGGATAAGGTCACTATTTCTCCGTCAATATGTATGTAACTGTCACTCTAAGATCTTAACATGCTAACAGTTAAAATCCATCTTACTAGAAGTTAACAGTACATTTATAAAGCATTTAACATTTGAGCACCGAACGGAGCATCACACACACACACACCTGCAGCTCAGGAGATGTTTCTTTTGCTGAGGCATGTACTGTGGCCAGCTAAGGAGCCCTAAAGCTGCAGCTGCTTTACATAAACCACCAGGTGGCAACAAAGTCACACAGATACAATAATAACCCTAATTTTGCAAAAAGTCAACACAAATGGAGGTTCAACTCTGTTACATAAACATGCACCGTTTTACACAGAGAGAGAAGGACAGAGGGTGCGTCTCATCACACATGGTTGCCCTGTCACAGCCACACACACCAGAAGCCAGTGGGAGCAGAAAGGAAGCAGCAGGAGGAGGATCCCTACCTCGATGATCTCCCCCTTGGCCCGCAGTGCATATCATCAATTAAGGCAACAGAAATAAACATATTTCTATGCTGTTACACTTGCTTGGCTGCATGACAATTTGTGAAGATTCTGGAGTCAGCTTCTCCATAGTTGCAAGGACTAAAGCTTTCAAGGCTGATGGGTTTGTTTGAAAGTCTGCTCTTCTTTGGTCACGACTATCATGCTATCGGAACACAGGGTCACGATCTTGTCAGCTCAGACAACAGAGTTATTGACAGATTACTCTACAGTAATCTACCCCAGCCCTGTCTTTCCCTGTACTGTGCCAGTTCATCTTGTCTTGTCTCGTCTCGGTCAGTGAGTTTTATTTCTAGTCTGGAAATAATACTCCTTGTGATCCCTTGAGTTCCTAGTTAAGTATTCCTGCTGTTTGCTGTGCTTTTTCTTTGTGATTTAGGGTCCAGCCCTTTGCTGTGTTTTTGTTGGAACTTTGATATTATCTCATTAAAATCCTCTGAGTGATTGCCTGCCTAAGAGTCTTGCATTTTGGGTCCTCACATCAGTCCTTGTCAATTTACATACTTAACTGAATCGCATGACATATTTTTCAGACACAACTGACCCTCAACAATATTCCTCAACACTGTGGGGGACTGATCATAGGGGCCACAGAAACTACTGAAGTGCAAAAGGTGCAAGGGTACCAAAAAGGCAAAACTCAAACTTAACACTGTAAATGAACAGTGAACCTAAGCAACTCAATTTTAGAAAACTCACAAATAAACCAGATTAAATCAAAACACTTAATTCCTCTTGAGTTCATTTCTAACTGCTTTACACATCTAGCTCCCGTTTTCTTTCTGAAGAACTCTAACTGAAATGGGCTCAGACATTCTTAGGACTTACTGTAAATGTGAACCTTGACTTCTGAGCATATCTTCTGTTAGCTGCTCAGCAGGATGTGCAACACTGACCTCAAAGCTGTGTAACATCACCTGCTATTGAGCTCGGCCAGAGGTTACCAGCAAGAGAGCTCAGCATGTGTGGGAGAACTGAATAGTTTTTCCATCATCTAAACTGATTGTCCTTGATGTCTAGCCTCTGTAGAAGCTCACAAAATCTCAGATGACTCTGACTTTAGCCCTTTCCACAGTTGAATGAGACTGATATCAGGTTGGTTAGGACCAGAACGAAACACAACATAGTTACTCCCAAAACAACACACTGGTTGAAAAATAAGTACCAGCATGACATAGACACATCAAACCCACAAATACACATGACTTAAACGAATTGAAATATTTTAATTTTGACCTCTAGCTATCTTGCTCTGTAATTGCAGGTTGAAGCAGGTAATCTCTTAATGATTATTGTCCTTTAAAAACAAAAAAAAAAAAACCCAAAACAAAACAGTGCTTTCAGTGTGACAGTGGAGAACCTCCTCTCTGCTATCTGTCAGTCTCTTGCTGATTGACAGGTTGCATTCTGGAGGTGAGCCATAAAACTGTCACCTCAGCAGGCACCAGAGTGCCTGGCTGTACTGATATGATTTATGTAGGCACTGATTGTGTCAGTTGCTCTGCAAATTGATTGTGTCACTCCTTCCTACCTTGAACAGACTCTCTGCGAGGCAGGAGCACGAGAGGCACCAGCATTTCATGCAGGGAGTCATGGTGAAAGGTTTAATGAAAACTGGTACATTTTGAAAGATACCAAACACTCTGATAGCACTTAAAAGTGACTTTGAGGATGTAGGTCAGCAAATCCTTGCATGGAGTAGCATGGAGGAGAGTAGGGATGGAAATCTCCATCCCCAGGATGATACGATACGCATCTCGATACGTAGGCTGCGGTACGATACACTTACGTTCACATGAAGCACCTGCCGATTCAGGACGATACGATTTCTCTTTCTACCACAATGCAATCAAGATGTACTCACGATGCAATCACCATTCAATAAAAATGCAAATCTGTGAAAATTCAACTCAACTTTGTTGTTCCTTTAAGAGCACAAGCAGAATCACACTTATTATCATTAAAAAGCTTCCAACAAATGAAGTCAAATCACTTACAGAAGGCTACCTAAGCAGTGGTGTAATTGTCAACAGAAAAAAGTAGGTAAATCAGAGTGTGCTGTGCGTTGCAGAAGCCCGTCAATCTCTGCAGAGCAAGTCGTGCCCAACAGGAAAACAGACACGCAAAACGACCAGAGCGTCCGGTCATTTCATAATAAAACGCAGTGTTTTTTACTCCCGATCTTAAATTTCATTCATATCACAAAATGACACCACTCTCAGCTGTGTTTTATACAATCTGTGGGTGTTACAGAGTCATAATTTATCAGCAGGTCAGAGACAGTAATCTGACACCATGGACAAGGAAAAGTTTATTTTAAAGGTGGAAAACTTTTTAGGATTCAATATGACACAATTGTATATAGCACAACACTGCATCCTGTCTCAACCAACAGAAGGGGTGGAATTAAAGTTTGGGGAGTGCCAACACTTTATAATTCCTGCGGGGACGTGTGTTTCTCCTGTGATCCTATGATCTTGTGTCCAACTGCTACAGAGTGCTGCGCTCCAGAGACGCTTCCAAGTGTGAAGCGGCGTGAGCTGCAAACGACGGCGCTGCACGCTTTGTGTGTGAATTAGGGGTTATGGAAGTGAATTGGCTGGAAAAATAATTTTGAAACTAGATATATTAAAACATGACATCGGATTTAAGCGATGCAAAGCTTTATAGGACGATGCATTGCGGTTTCTGCCAAGTTATTCATCCGCTGCACACCACTCCAACTGATGCACTTTACCACAGACCCTCGCATCGATGCACTGATTTCGCATCGGATACAATGGCCATCCCTAGAGGAGGGTCAGTGCCCTTAAAGTAAGAGACAGTTAGTGCTGTCACTTTACACACTGCTCAGTATGTTTCTGCATCACATTGGTGCAATCAAGAGCACTGAATGTAGATGAGTGCTCATGTGGTCCTCATTTGGTTTTAAAATTCTCCCACAGGACACCTGCCAATAGAAAAAGGAGAACTGTGTTTAAAGGGCAAGTACATGTTGATGAGGCTTCTTTTTTTTTTTTTTACAGTGACCCTCCGCTGAGAGCTGGCTGCGATGCAGGACCAATAGTCAACCATGTGCAAAATTTGCAGCAAAAGCAGTTTTACTTTGAACCACTGATGTATGAAATTTCCAGAGCAGAGACTGTGGGGGCTATATGCAACGAATGAATTGTGGCAAGGATTGTGCATCATGTGTCTCCACTGTTGCTCTGTCTTAAAGTTCAATTCACCAAACACTGCAATGATTAGAGTCACGCACTCAAACACACACATCTACAGCTCCCTGCAGTTTTCTCAAGTTTTGCATTTGATGGTGACAAAATTCTACATCTGAATTTACAGCTAGAGTTACTTCTAATCTATTAGCCAAGTGGGGCTGAAATCTAACCACTTAATTAGCTGAAAGGTCAAAGAAAGTCCTTACCATTTGTGAAGCCAGTTCATGTCAGATGGGGCCACAAATTACAGGAAAAAGGTTTTATAAAGTCTCACGAAAGGGAGTCTGCCTTGCCTTTGTTAGCACTTCCTGCTTGCTCCATTGCACTTCTGCTGGGTGGCATTTGCAACCCTGACTGGAAAAGGGCTCCTCTCCATGTCTAAGCAACTGATTATGCGTCAAAGTGAGGATTTGGTTCCAAAACATGCATGTACCGGAAATGTTGAGTCTGTAAGAAATTTTAGTGAAAATACCAATAATACTTTGTAAAGGAGAGCATGGTGTTAGTGCACTATTTTTGTCCAGACACTGCAGGTACAGTGAGCAGGCCTGCATGCTGAGAGTGCAGTGATCTAGATGGAACTATGAGCTGTTTAAGATAGGACGGCCCAATGTTATTTAGAGCTTTATAGGTTGAGAGGAGAATTTTAAATTCTATTGTAAAATTTACAGGTAACCAGTGTAGAGAAGCTAATACTGGGGAAATGTGTTCTCTCCTCCTGGTTCCTGTCAATACCCGAGCTGCAGCGTTCTGAACTAACTGAAGGGTCCTAATAGACTTTTTAGAGCAGCCTGATAAAAGAGAGTTACAGTAATCTAACCTAGAGGAGACAAAAGCATTTGTCTCCTCTAGTTTCTCCTCGTCGCTCTGAGACAAGAAGTGCCTGATTTTCCTAATGTTACGAAGATGAAAATATGTTGTTCTCGTGGTCTGCTGAATATGCGAGTTAAAAGACAAATCCTGATCAAAAAGAACCCCAAGATTCCTGCACTGCTAGATGCAACACTGATGCTTTCTAAAGTACCTAACTGATCAGAAAGAGCCTCCCTAAGCTGTTTAGGTCCGACAACAATAACTTCAGTTTTCTCAGAGTTCAACAGTAAGAAATTTCTACTCATCCAAGCCCTGACATCTTTCAAACACAATTCAAGTTTAGCTAACTGGCTTGTTTCTCCTGGCTTCATAGAAAGGTACAGCTGAGTATCATCTGCATAACAATGAAAGTTTATGGAGTGTTCCCTCATAATACTACCAAGAGGAAGCAAATACAAGATGAAAAGGATCGGACCAAGCACTGAACCCTGAGGGACTCCATAGCTAACCCTAGTGCACCCTAAATGATGATAGTGTCATCCAACCTCTGCAGCAAAATAGGCCTGAACAGAGACAGGTAGTAGTTAAAAAGTATAAGGCCTATTTCACATCGTAGTCATCTGTATTTACTGTGCTTCTTTCTGTGCAGGATGAACTTGATGAAGTTGTCAACACATGGAATGCACATAAGATAAGACCAAGATTAAGTGGTGGTGCAGCAACTGGTCGGCCCATTGTGATGTACTCATTCCCAGAGCTGTACAGTGCTGAGGATAGGCTGAAGCCTGTTTTCATGGAGGTCACTTTGTGTATGGAAGAGTGAACCCCCAAAGGCCAGTTTACATGTGATGAAACTGTTTTTGAATTGTGTTGTCTACTGATGGAAGAGAATGAATAGGAGGCCCCAGCAGATCCACTTGCTGCAGCTGATCTTTACGTCATGCTAAGAGATGAAATACTCTGAAGTATTTGAAGAAAAGTACAAATTGAATTTTTGGAAAAACAAAGGAAAATGGGCAGTTCACTTTAGTGGCATATTTGGATTGAAATTGCATTATGGTTTAACTGAAGTTAGTGTAAGAATATGAATATGAATGAAGACTATTTCTGTTGCACATACTGTTTATGGAAAATGTGGTGCTATTGTGGTACTGTTTTGCTGATAGTCATCTTACACAATGTTTTCTAAGGCTGGATGTAGTCTGTGATTCAAGTAAATTACAGAATCTGGCATGAAGTATTGTTTGACCACATCACTTTGTATCTTTCCATGAAATAACCACAACACTAACATTATGTATATGGGTGTATGGCGTTTTTTTTACTCAACTGTCACTGATGATTGTTGAAGTCAGTTCCCCTATTCGGTAAGTATGACATACAGGTGTATCTCTATAAAACAAAGTTAGCTGTGGTTTTGATATTTTCAGTTTCAATGGAAAGTGTGATCGGTGCATGTGCTTCTGTGGCAGGGCATTGAAAACACATAATGGCATTAAGAGTGACTCTAAAGAAAATATCAACTGTAAACCATAACACAGTATGGAGTTGTAGGTTCTTCTGTTTTATTCCTGTTTTCCATGCTTTTCCATGTGCATTGTATGCAAAGCATCATTTGACTGGTTTGTTTGCTTTTTGTTGCAACTTTTTAATCTAATCTTCTTAAAAAGTAAGTTACTCAACTACATGTGTTAGAATTTTGAAATGTTTGATTCATTTTCTCACAGGTAGCTGCCATCCTGTTTTTGTTCCACAGACTTGTTGTGAAGGTTTGTGCAAGGAAACAGTTCAGTATGGTTGCTGTTCCTGTTCTCAACACTTGGATACATCACATTTTTATGGGTAAGATATACTGGCCTCCACCCAAATCTTCCTGAAACAGACTGCAAGACAAATATTACTGCTTTGATGAAGACTGTGGAAGATTGTATATTTTTTGTTTTAAAATGTGTCTACCAATGAGTGTTGGGGGATAAGTTGGATTCATGAAGCTCGCGTTAGTTCATGCAGGACACGGAAGTCATACGCCCAGCTGATACCAGCTGACAGGCCGACGTTCGAGTCACACCTCTCCACTTAACCAATCACAGCTCGCCGTCAACCAACAAGGCGGTGTATTTAAACATGTCTACATTCACAACTATTCCTGCAACTGCTACGCACCACACTGCTGCGTCTCAAAGTTACCTCCTCCACCCCAGCCTCCTCCTGTTAAGTCTGTATACATGTATAATGTTCATGTATAATATTCATGTATAAAGTATGTGTCTTGTTCCCCAAAGGGGGGATCTGCTTTGCACTCCCTGGAAAGCCTAAGCAGGCTGCTTGGCTAACCCAGGGAGTACTCTGAAACCAGAGCTGTAACGCCAATAATAACTGTATTCCATTTGGCAATAAATGGTTCAAAACTATGACGAGAGTGTTCCTGAATGAATAAGTAATTAATGATGGTAAGTAATTAATTTTGAATAAATAATTTTATATTTCATTCAAAATCTTTTTATTTCATTCTTTTATAATTCTAATGTATCATATTTCTCTTCATTAGCACAATGGCATCTGAAAACATGATCCTTCGTGTCATTGAGCTGGACCGTGCAAGAAAATTAAAACTCAGCACTCGACCAGCCTCAGTTGATCAACTGATTATGATTTTGAAGGAGCAGTTGGAAATGGACTATGACTTCAGTTTGCAATATGAAGACGCAGACTTTGATGGAAAACTGACATCTCTGATTGACATTGAAGAGCTGCCACAAAAAGCCATTGTTCACATTTCACTTGAACAGGATTCCAGTTCCCTTGCATCCACTGAAGTACTATCAGAAGTGTCATCTCCAGAGCGTCTAAGCAGGTGGCCTCCAGGTCCTTTGAAAGAAGCTGGATCTGAAAATGGGTGGAATGGCTGGAAGAACAGCATCAAGTTTAAAATGGGCAACTACAGGTCCAAGATGAGAAGGGCTGGATGTCAGGAAGTCACTGTGAATGCTGGTAAAAGAAGTCAAAGCAAACCAGAAAATGAACCGTCGCACTCAAATATTAAAAGGCCCAGGCGGGCAGAAGTCAACTTTTTGCCCAACTTTCCCCAAAGAGAGGATGCTTCAAGTCTTGAACATCTCAGGCAGAGCATTGTTGAAGAAGTGAAGAAGACTGAAATAACCAACCACTTATCAGTAAGATGATGCAGATGACATTTGCCCTGAGGAGGCAGACTGTAGTGATGACCTGCCCACCAGTGAAACAGCTCCTGGACCTCTGGCCAGCTCTTCGTATAGAGTCTGAGGTATTACAGATAACTCCTAACATCTTTTTTTTTCCTTTTCTGAAAATGTATTTTAATAAAAGTATCATTTTGCCATGTGTCAAGCAACTTATACGACTAGTAACTAATTGCTGTTATTTCACTATTTTTTTTCTTTTCTTTTCTTAAATACAGGTTTATGCAGAGTTCCAAAGAATAGCCAACCTCAACATGCCAAACACATTGTATGCAGAGCTGGATCACCATATTCCTCGTTTGATGACCTTATTCAGACAAAAAGCCTCCAAAACTGGGAAGACAGCTGATGCTTTGGCTGAAATCTTCAAAGTCCATGATGATCAGGTGACTATATATTTCATAGATCAACTGCACATGTAATGTTTGGGTTCATATTTCAAGTTAACTTTTTAATCACACAACTTGCCCTCACTTTTGCTTTTTTTTCCTGACGTCACTTAAGTCAGCAAGTGATTTTTAGAGTCCTGTTAATATACATTATCAGTTGAGAGGGTGAGGCATTAGGCTTAATTACAAAACTGATCGCAGTAGTCACACTGTTTTAATCTTCTTAGGAAATACATGACATCCACACAAGACGTACCACTGTTCTCCATGCCCTCCCGGTCTATCTGCGAGAGGAAGTCTCTGGATTTTTTAAAACATGCGATGTAAGTCTAGGTAGTGGTGGAAAAAGTACTCAGATATTTTTCTGAAATAAGGGAAGCAATACAATCTCATAGAAAAAGTAAATGTCTTGCGTTGAAGATTTCACTTTAAAGAAAAATTAATTGTGTGTTTTTTTCAAAGAGTGCTATCATCATAAATGTCACAATTTAAAATATTTTTGAAGCATGTCAATGTTAAAATCTGTGTAGGTTGATTGAGGTTTTATGACCTAAAAACTGTTGTATAGTGTTCATCAAATCATCACCAAAATGTAGAATCATATTATGCCTAAAATTAGTTCAACATTAAAAAAAGTGACCACATCTTTATGAGTCGCATGCTTTTAAAATTCATTCTGTTTTGTTGGTAAAATGTGAATCTGAACTCTAACTGTAACAAAAGCTGTAGAAAGAGGAGTTAAAATAAGAACTTTATTCATCCCATGAGGGGAAATTCACAGTCACAGCAGCAATGCAATGCTGTTGCAACAAGCTGCCACTGAGTGCTGCTAGAATAGTAGAAGAAGAAATTAATTAATTCATAAGAAAAGTCCATCAAAGATGACAGCTTGACCATAATTCTGTAGTCAGCCTCCACCTCCACAGGGTCCAGGACTGAAGTGGACTTCTTCTCCAGTTTGTTCAGTCTCTCCCCTGTTTCCTGTTGGCTCACAGCAGGAGAAATCCTTCCAATGTAGCATTCTCTCTGATGCTAGCTCCGTTAATCATGTCTCTGTGATGAGCATGATCCTTCTCTGCCCTCTGGTATTCTCTCTGGTGCTGGGTTAGTGCTGTTACCTAGTTCATCTCAGTGGAGACAGATCTTACATTCACCATAGCCATGGATGGATGGACAGGTCCATGTTGTTGTTTAAGACCTCTCACAGCAGTACCAGTATGTGGTCCTAACTCATTCTACTCATCATTGTTTCTCTTTACAGTGTAGTGGATGGTAAATATAAAGCTTACAATCGAAGCGCTCTAACAATAGAGCTCTAAATATGTGAAATTATGTGAATATTGTGCAGTGCAGTAATACAGAGCACTGGACTCCCATCGACCAAATATCAAACAGTATCAAATTCTTTTTGTATATATCTTTTTTTGCCACAAAGACTGGTCTTTTTTTTTATCAATATGTTTGCTTCAAAAAAAAATTGCCAACTCTATAGTACCATGCTTCTCTGAATAGTACAAAAAAGGTTAAAAAAAAAAAGTAGTAATGTTAAGACTTGCAAACCAGGGAGTTTTTTTTATTTTTATTTTCATACAAGTGATCATTAATGATTTTTTCTTTTTTTCTTCCAGGAGGAAATGAATGAGCCAGATGTTGGGGATGCACCAGTGGCCCTTCTTACAGCAATCAGTGAAAATGCAGTGAGCCCAGTTCACTACCACCCAGTGAAGATCTCTGTAATCTTAGAAGGTGAAATCGTGGTCAGCCTCCACCAACTTGCAGATGCCTTCCTGGTAATGTTCGGACTTATCTACGCACTACATCTTTGCTATCCCAAGGGACTGACCAACACCTTTGAATTCACCCAGAAAATCTTACTGGGTCTAGATAACTGTAAGCTGTCGCCCAGACTGCAAACTCTAAAGAATGACTTGATGATGCATAACTAAAAAAGGACAGTTGGCCAAAAAGAACACAGTGCCTATAAACTTGTTACTGTTAAGGTGTAAAATCTTTTTTTTGTTATTGTTATTTTAACTTTAAGTTAAATGCTGTTGTGCAGTATTCCATAAGCTATGCATTACATACATTACTTCTTTAATGTTACATACTTTAACATGTTAGTGGGAACACTTTTGCAAGGTTACAGCCTTTAAGAGTTTTGAGCAAGCTACTGCTCTGGAGCCCTTTATGGGACTAGGAAATAACTGCCTTTTGTTTTTGTAAATGTTTGCATTATGATACATTTTTAGTTGTTTTCTGACTTAAACTATTTATGTTTCAATTTGTACTAAAAAAGGAGGAAGGTGAGAGCAAAATACTTGAAATCAAAAAGTACTGACCTGCACTTAGATTGTGATATATTGTTTGAAGTCAGGAATACTTTGTGTTTTTGAGGCAATGAGTTGCCACAAAAAAAATGAGTTTTGAAACTCATTGTTTTGAGTGAGCATTCATTAAAGAACCTGATTTTGTAAATTTATTGTAATGAGTTTCATTTACTCTAAATATTTGAGTTTGCCTGATCAGTTATTTCATTCAACGATAACCAAAAAGTACATGTTGAACCAACTCAAAGTATATAAGCTCAAAAAAGGAAAAATTATTGAGTTCATGATACATGAGTATTTTTGAGTTGTGTTTACTTGAACTGGTTAATTTGGCATAATCTATAATTACATTTAACTGAAATCAAAGTTTAATGTAGAATGTACTTTAAAAACTAAGTTCTATGAACTCAAAATTTTCAGTTAATGAACTCAAAAAATTTGTGGCAACTGATTGCCTCAAATTTTTTGAGTTCTGCTTTCTTATTCGGGTTTACGGTGTATCCAATCACATCTACACAGCTTTCACTTGTAAACCAATCATCTAAGAGCTGTCAAAATTTAAATCTGCTTTCTCTGCTTTCCGCTGTCTTGCAGGCTCGCACCACAAATGGCAACCCTCCTCCTCCCCATGCTCCACCAGTCTTCATCATTTCAGTACTCCATTTCAGCTCTGCAATCCTTTTCAGGATCCAGCTCTCCTAAAGACTCTTTACCACCACCAGTGTCTGGACTCCATCAGGGGATTTTCAAATTCATCACATCATTGTTTCCCATACACATTCTGTTTGATGGGGTCTAACTGCCAAACTATAATTGTGCATATGTAACATTGAATCCTTTCATAATCTTTCTGAAGTCTGAGTCTCTCCTGATTGAATTATGACAAATTACTGGGAGATGATGTCTGTGTTGGTATGCTCTTACTTGACTTCTCATACAGAAAAAAACTGAGCTGCATTTTTCCAACTCATTTGAAGTTAATCCTATTTGCATACATGTCACGTAATACCACACACACACACACACACACACAAAGCTCGCTGGTGCCCGTTACAATCCATGCGCTGGGTTCCTTTTTCCTCTCAGTGTATGCAGCAACAAGCTAATCTCCTTCCAGCTAAGTTATACCCCCAGCCCATTACAGCCAGCTCACAGCAGGCCATGCCACTGAGCCTGGTGAGAACAGCACTTGATGGGTTTTGAACAATCATGTGATCTTGGAACTCTGATTGGCCTGTCTGGCCTATCAGACCCCTTCAGTGGATCAGTGCAGGTTGAGTAACCACAAGAATATCTCTTCTTCTTTTCCCAGATTCAAACTCACTTAAATCTCCAGTCACACTTGGGTCATGTGTGAATAAAATGTGCCTGTTTTGAAGTGGGAAATGTAGACTGCAGATTGAGAGAGGGATTGCCAGACTTCACATCTGCGACCCTCCTGCCCTCCTTCCTCTGCTGCTCCTTTTGTCAGTTTTGCATCCAATAGTACATGCTCTGGGTATTTCTCTGTTTCCTAAATATTCAGCTTGTGTCATGCAGGGCAGCAGGCATTTCAGCGACATCACAAAGATGGATTAAGTCAAGCATTAAATTGCCTCTTTGAAGGTAATGAATAAATAAATTTGAGGAACCAATTCCTTGACTGCACCATCTCTTGTGTGAGTGGGATTGTATAATGCTGGTCTAAGTGTTCCCTCTGCTCTGCACTGTGCTCTGTTAGTGTGTTTATTCTTTTAAATCACAATTCCTATGACCAAGCAATGTCAGAAAGCCACAACTGCATTTGTGGCCTTCTTAAAGCACACTTCCAATCCGGAAATCAGTGTGTTCAGGGCACGGTGAGACACCAACTCAGACCACTTTGAGGTGTACAACTTGCTGAAGATGTCAGGGGACCTGATCAGTTGTTCATCCTCTGCCATGAGTGCTCTACAATGAATAATGGCACTGATCTTCTGGAGGGTATGTCCCAGTTTCAGAGCGAGACTTGGTCTTAGGTTTTGATGGAAACAGTCAGTCATACCAGAGACTATCTTTACCGCTTGCACAACTCTCTGGAAGTTAGCAGGTTTAACAGCTTCCTCAAGGTTATAAACTGAGAACTCTGTGCGTAGACATAACAACAAACGCCCCACTTCACTGAGCTTCTGTCGTATGTACTCATATTTTGTAGGGTCTTGTCCGTGTTTGTTGTAGAGTGACTGAGCAAACTGAATAATACAAAGGTCATTTCTCACAACTGAGGCTATCTCATCCTGTTTCATGACAGTAAGGAGCTTCCACACTCCACTTGAGATCTGTTGACAGAGTGCTGACTCTTGTGCCGCAGCCAAACCCAGTACTTTGGTTCTCCCAGGTCCTTTATCCAAAGCTTTATCTTCTGGTTTACATGGACATTTTCAAACGTGTCTCCAAAGCTCTTTACGGATGTACAACCCTTGACAGTACATACAATGAATAAACTTTCCTGCCTGTGCTATGGTCTTTGGTCTTCTCTTTACTTTCAGTGGTCCTGTTCCATCCTGTAAAACTGCTGAGTTATGTCTAAAATTCCCCTTATTCCTCATTTTTTCTAATAACATCTTGCGCTCTTTTGAGTCCTCTGGGAGGGAAAATGCATAGACAATTTCTGCCTCAGTCTTGTGTGTTTTCAGGTGACGAGAATATTTGCTTTGAGGCTAACCACAAAAATAACAATAATTTTTATTGCACATAGTTAGATGTGAAGAGTCTTGTTTGTGAGCCTGAGCTTCTCCATCTGCCTTTTCCTGTGATAAGTCTGGTGTTTCAGCAAGTGTTGGAACCATGGCATCTTCAACAACTGGATTGCTTGTGTCTGTCCTATGAAGTGCTCCAATGTCTGGTATGACGAGTTGAGCTTTCGCCTGCATTGGTTGAAAGGGAATACTTTCATCAGACTCATATTCATCTTGTGAATCAGAGTCAGGTATGTATTCTTCGTCGGACTTGCTCCCATCGTCACCACATGTTTGGTCAAGATAAGAATGAGGACTGTTGTCTTCATCTGAAGGCTCTTCATACCCAAAACACCACTGCTGCTGATCAAGTGACAGAGTAAGTGATTTAATGTGGTAAGGACTTTCACAAACCATTAACATTTAACAAACTTGAGGGGGTTGCTCACCTGTGATGGGTTTTGGGGATTGTCTTGTGCTTGTCTGAGGCAGGATTTATGCCAAACCGCTGAGCACACTGCAACATAATTATATTATTTTTTACAAATCTGTGTACACAAAAACTAAAACTTTGTCTTTGTTAAAAGATACTTAACCGGTGCTCTCGTTTATACATTTGAGTGGATTACAATGGAGAATTCAGGGAAATCTCTTTCATCATGAAATAATTAAACATCTTTACCTTTTCTGAACGATTAACTATATTGTAAAACTTTGAAAAGTTCGAGCAGAAGCCAATGAACTGAGGATCATATTTTATAAGTGTTTCTTATGCAGTGGTTTATCATCTGCTAGAACATAATATATACAGTGCCTAAACTATGTAGTCACCCCCTTGCACTTCACTATCAAATCATGGTGGATTTGATTTTTTTTTAAATTAGTTTAGAATAAAAGTATTGTTTAATTTAACTACAAACAACTCACTGCAAAGTGATCTACATTTATAAGAAAATTAGATTCAGAATACTGGCTTGCATATGAACTTTTTCTGAACACACCTACGTGCATATGAAGTTCATAGTGAATTTAATGTCCAAAGATGGTTAATTATGAAAACTTACGAGAGAATGAATACATTTAATAGACACTTCATATCCACCCACTGCCCTCTGACATGCTCTCAACCATGATACTAAATATCTCACCTCTGCATTGATAGCCAAGCCACTTGAAGGAGGATAAAGGTCCCACACACTGAACACACTTGTCCAGTGTTGATATTGTTGTGGCAATGTTTGAGACACTGTTGGTAAAGTTTCATTGTCATCTTTATGTTAGCTAGACAGTAAAAGCAGCAGCGTATTTCATAATTACATGTTGAGATCTACAGATCCTAACACCTGTTTCAATCCAATATCAACACTTTAATTTACCTTTTCACTACTGAAGAAAACCAGATCCGCTGAACTGGACCTGGTGAGCGGCTCCTGGTTGCTCTCAGCAGACTTTTGCAATACAGAACAAGAGGAAAAAGATTTAAACTTACTAAAGAGTTACTAATTTCATTAATTCATCAAACAGAACAGATGACGTAGCTTAGTGGCTGATGGTGTCACTGATGTCACACTCCTTGTGCAAACACAAACACAGCACCATTGAAACATTTCGGTATACTTAATATCTGACCACAAGCAACCACCTTGGTCTTCAAGTGGATTTATTCACCTTTTTCAGCTTGTTGGGTGGGCACAGAACTGGACTTCAGTCATCATCTGTAGCAGATAAAGCACCAAGGAAAGGGACAAAAACACAGAGAGGAGAATTTTGAGTTGAACTCCAATTCGAAGATATTTTATATAACATTCATTTTCTTCACTTTATACCTCTCCAATTGTGGGTGTGGAATTCAAGGCTGCAGGTCCTACCTGAAACACATCCTCATCAAGCCCCTGTGTTAAAAGGGAAAACAAAAGCTTTTATTGTAAATATCAAGGAGTCATGATGTTCTCTTAATTTCAGATGTAAGTGAACAGCTTACCATACACTTTGTGAAAAATGTCTCTTTTCCCTCCCAGGATAGTTTTTAAAAACATGGACCACAAATGTAACATCTTAATAAGAATATATCTTTCATGACTTTACACAGCACCACTCCAACATTTCAAATATGGATGGTGATTTTGTGGCTAGCTGAAGAACTTAAAAGTATCATTTTGTATCATAATGTAAGTAGAAAGGTTCCCATCCAGTAAATGCAAATATAAAACCCACCACACACTGCGTCTCGCTAGGTTTCCATGTAGATGTGTTCATCAAAATCAACATACCATGCTTTCATTTTTCACCTATAAATATCATTTCCTTTAATGGCAATCACAACAAAAAATGACAGTGGAAAATTAGGAGATGGGTGATTTCATATAAGAAAATCTGAATTTTGACTGACTTAAAAGTTGTATAAAATTTTGCAAATAATAGTTTTCAGTCTCAGCTCTGTGTAATTGTGCAAAGCATCAGCAACTGTAAAAGGTTTAACACACAAGTGAAAACAATTATAACACCAAAACATTCAACTCACCTGTTCAAGACTTTTGAGCAGATCAGTTGATGCACCTGCAGATGTACGTGTTGACATCACTCTTCAGAGGCTCTGGTGTTTGTGGTCCCTCATCATGTGGGTCCTCTGAAGACTTTCCTCTAGGTTTCTGATGATATTTACAACAACATGGGAATAATGAGATCAATTCAAAATAAACCTTCTGATAGTCAGTATCTTTAAAAACAGTTATGTTTTAACTCTATCAACTGACTAACAATCATGTCCAAACTAAAGCTTCATGGAAAACATACAGTATTACATGTTTGTGACATTTATTATGGTTAAAGCATTTCCTTATCAATTTCATAAAGTAAAATATTGATTACCTTGCATCTCCACGGCCAGTCTGAGTCACCATAATTGTAAACGATCTCCTCTCCTGGTTGTATGTCTAGTACCGCAAACAAACACAGGTGGGGCTTCCCTTGCACTCTGAGGTATTTCATCCTGGCATTTGGGTTCACATGGTCATCATTTACAAGTCTTCCAAGTGACCCGTCCTCTTTTGCTGCATCAACACTAAGAACACAGGGGGTGGGCTTAATTTCAAACAGTCCATTTATGTAACTCAGAAGTGTGAATTAGTCTGAATTAAGTGCTATTGTTAAAAATTTCTGAATGTTTTGAAAAATGAAAGCCAAGTCTGATCATTTAGATTCATCTAAGCATTTACTTGAATTATAATACCCATCACCACAGTTTCCCATCGAAGAACTCAAACATGAAAACTTTAAGTTGGTCATGGTAAAGTCTGTGTCTCCTCTGACATTCTTCCTTGGTAATTAGTTCACCCCTGTACTCCAGCAGAAAGTCTCCTTTTGTAAATGGAGCAGAGGTGAAAATGCCACGACCGGAATCAGAGTAGAGTTAGTGAAAAATAAACCAACAATTCAGAGATAAGATAGGTAATGAATAATAACCAAACATACCTTTGGAAGCATTGATATACTTGATATCAAGCTCCACTTTGTCCCTTCCAGAGGTAAAATGAAATGCTGCATCTTCTTTTGGGCTAATGCGTCGTCTTCTCCTCTGCATATTTCACTGGACAGTGATGAAGGACAAACACAAGTCATAGTTACTGTGTTCATGTGAATGCCAAGCATGATGAAAAAAAATGCAATGAAATGTTATTTTATTAAAACTTCATAAGCTGGCCACAGTAACTCAGTTCCTAAACTGTCTCCATCCTCAGCTGGTGTAATTAGATAAACACTTAAAAGAGACATGAAGAGAACACACCACTTTTAATAGTCACAATGGTGAAAAACATTAACAATGGACACTGCAGCATATAACAGAATGGGCTTGTTTGTCTTACCTACTGTTCATTGCATCAACAGAGGTTGGTTAATTATACTGATCATAATTTCTATGTATTATACAGACTAGCAAACCTATGTAAGCACTGTACGTGTATAAAGATGAGAGCAAAAATCAAATTAAGAAATCACACCATTTCCATGCATGTTAAGCATATTATTATTTCCACAATTTAATTTAACTCACTTCAGCATAACACCACAAGAACAGAAACAAGGATAGTTAAATTTCTGACAGGTAAAATGATAAAAAAAATTAACTGCAATACAATAATACACCTTCTTCCTTTGTTATTTTATTTCATTTTCTTTTAAATAGCTGTTAAGTAATAGCTTTCCACTTCTTCTCCTCTCTGTGCAGCCATTTCAACACACGCACGACGTGACGTCACTGAGGGTTAACGTGCATCACTGTATCAATTAAGCAGCTCTAATATGATGAAGCACAACACTACAATACACTACAATAACATTTCCTCACCTTGTCAAACTTCTCTAAGAGCAAAACAAGTTCAGTTCTCAAATCCTCCTCTCCTCTTATGTATGCAGATGCAGACATGTGGAGCCACGTGACCTCACTCACACAACTTTAACATTAAAAAACACACTGCCACCAAAATATTTCCTCACCTTGTCAAACGTTTCCAAACACAAAGCATGAGCTGCTAGTCTGCTGGTAGTAAAACTTCTTTCTCCTCCTGTCCTCTCTGCATGCACTGGTGAGCATGTGGCGCTAACGAGGCTCAACGAGCAGCTAAACGAGCAGCTAAACGAGCAGCTAAACGAGCAGCTAAACACAGTTCTGCTAACTTCACCATGTGCTTCTCTAATGTTACACATAAGATTCAGAACACAGCTATATCAAAAAAAATAACTTACCTTTAAAAGAAGAGCAGCACAAAACTCCTTCGCATCCATCAAGAGCACATGTCCTCCTCCATTTTAAATGGCGCAGGTGTGTGGGACGGCCTTAGGCGCAGCTGATTCTTAAGCCCTGCCCACTATGCAAATCAGCCAATCAGAAGATAGGGCGCCAAATTTGACCGTGTGTATCAAAAATGTGTAAGAAACTGCAATCCCAGGTCCGACCGATGGGGTACGCTGTGCGATACACTGAGATACACTGAAAGTCAGGTCTAGGGGTCTATGTGGACTTTCAAAGAAAAAGAGAATATATGTTATTTAGATGCTAAAGAATGTAGATTCACTCTTTGAATTACGAGGACTTTGGCAGGGTCCGCCTATTACCCTTAGGTCCGGATAGCCCAGGTGAAATGTCAGGTGAAATGTTCGCCTAAACCATATAGCTCCACACACACACACACACACACACACACACACACACACACACACGCACACACACACACACACACAAGTTATCCAACACAAAAGTTATCCATTACTTTTTTTAATAATGAATACTGAATACTGAACATAAATGTTTAATAATCTGCACACTTTGTTATTTTATTGTTGAAACTTAAAAAGGTTGATTTTCTCAAATTGATCATATTTGGAATACTCAACAAAGAAGTTTTTCTTCATTCTTGTTTTTATTTTTATTGATCTTTTTTCATGTCAGGAACTTATTCTGTCTCCACAGGTTCTTAAGACTTGAGCTTTAAATCAACAAGGTAAAAAAGCTCACACAAACACACACGCACACAAAAAGCAAAGTTAACTAACACAAAAGTTATCCACTACTTTTTTCAGTAACGGACACTGAACACTGAACATAAATGTGAGATTCTCTGCACACTTGGTTTTTTCAGTGTTGACACTTTTGAGGTTTATTTCTCAAATCTGTCATAATCTGAATAAGCAACAAGACAGTTTATCTTCATTCTTGTGTTAATGACTTCTTTTGTAAAACATGCTGGTTGTACATCTGTAGAGTTTGTCTCACTGTGTGAACATTTCTTCTACCTCACACTTGATTGGCAATAACAAACGTGTTTGTTTGTCATAGCAATAAAGCTTCTTTGATTGAGTTGAATTGAGTTAAGTTGATTGTGAGAGAGTTTAACGTCATTGTTTATGGGCATGATAAACAATGACGGGGCGGGGGACGTATCCCGATCGTTTAAACACGTGATCCCTCGGCCCGTCATTGTTATCATACCCATAAACAATGACGGGGCGAGGGATCACGTGTTTAACGTATCCCTGTCGTCCCATATGACTTGCATACGACGACAAAAACCCCAGAGAAGCCAACCATCGAGCCCGCCCCGCTCGGTCACTTTGACTTCCCCAAATTCATCTCCGTGGAGGCCAGGGGTTTAGCTCAGGGACGAGCACGGCTCCTATTTATAGTTCCTCTGGAGGACTCTACTGTCATGACATCACAGCACAACATGAAGGAGTCTCTCATCTGATTTTTAAACATGAATGAATCTTTGAAGCTGTTTCCTCTTTCTCTTGTGAGGTCACAATGATGTCACTGTGATGTCACTGCCCTTTCACCCATTGTGTTGTATTTTGAAAATCCTTTTCCTATTTACAGGAAATTTCATTTGAAAATTCTCATGAAACATTTATTGATCAGGCAAATTCAAATGAAACTGGGCATGCTTGTGTTTGCCAAAAAATGTCAGACTTGTAAGTCAAAGTAGGCGGCGGGGCTAGTGTTTTTAGCTAATGCTAAATGCTACCAACATGCTAGCATTTTTTGAGCGGCAGAATCATACATTTTCCGCATTCCTCTGAGTGGGTGGAGCATAGTGCCGTGCTCTTTTTTTCAAGGGAAAGGTACGCAATCTGGGCTAAAGCGGCACAAACAAACAATAATAATAATCCTTATGATTTCAAGAGGGCCTTCGCCCGCCTGCCGTCGCTCAGGCCCTAATAAAAAAAGGCTGTTGTTTGTAGAAACCTGGTGTAATGTTGTTGCACAGCTAATTTCACAATGGAGAAATCATTTTGAAAACAAGGTAAACTGTTGTTTTATTTCTCGTAGATCAGGTCTATGGATTGTTCTTTTATTGGATAAACTTAATAACCTGATGTTACTGATCTTATTTACATGTCAGGAACTTATTCTGTCTCCACATGTTCTTAAGGCTTGAGCTTTGAATCAAAATGGCACAAAAAACCAAACAAAAATACACACAGACAGACAGATAGACACACACACACACAAGTTATCCAACACAAAAGTTATCCATTACTTTTTTTTTAATAATGGACACTGAATACTGAACATAAATGTTTAATAATCTGCACACTCTGTTATTTTATTGTTGAAACTTAAAAGGTTGATTTTCTCAAATTGATCATATTTGGAATACTCAACAAAGAAGTTTTTCTTCATTCTTGTTTTTATTTGTATTGATCTTTTTTTCATGTCAGGAACTTATTCTGTCTCCACAGGTTCTTAAGACTTGAGCTTTAAATCAACAAGGTTAAAAAAGCTCACACAAACACACACACACATACTTACTTATGTCCTCTTTGGGGGCGCACATCAAAACACCCTACTTTTGGGAGCACCACTTTCTGAATGGTTTAGAGAGATGCTAGCAAGTGGGATGTATCACCGGGAATACCCAGATTATGAAAATCACCTCAGATTTTAGTTTAAAACAACTTTTGTCCAACTAGAATTTTACCTTGAGATTGAGAACAAATCATTTTAAAGTCAATTTTGGGGACTATAACTGTACACAGATACACAAACTCATAAAAGTCACTTTTAGGTGCCTCAAATTCCTTTGGGGACAAAAATCTATAAAATTAATTTCAGCATGCATTTTTGCCATGTTTGAGTTAGGAGAATATTCAACCCTCAAATTCAGTCTCAACACAAAATATTAATAATAAATATTATTATGCCAGGGTTTAAAATATGTTGGAAACTTTTAATAAATTGACCTTACATTTATTATGCATTAAAGGACAATTTTTTTCATTCAATCTCATATAATTTAATAAAGATGAACAAAATCAATATCCAGAGAGATTTTTTTTACAGAATGCGTTAGCAACAAAAGTACAGAGGCTCACATTTCACTGTTGTGTAATCTAATGTAAAAGACGTCTTTAACCTCTGCACCTCTGGAGGATCTCATCTGCTCATGTTTCAGTCATTGCTGGATCAATGCAAAAACTACCGCTCATGCAAGATACCGCTACGAAACCATGGCAACATACACTTCCTGTTTCCACCTGAGGGAGGGAAGTTTTATTCCAAAGCTTACTGCTGTAGTCCTACCCTTCACCGTGATGAAGTGGACTACATTCAGCTGTGCCACACTGAGACACTACCTCACGTGAGGTAATGTCTCCCCCTCACACATCCCGGGCCAGACTTTTTCTGGGAAGTACACAACAACCTTGTTGAACCTTCTTTAACGATTTCAATCCTCCTCCTCCGTCACAGGGTAAACCCTAACAAAACTCATACTGTCACTTTTTTTGCTTACGTTTACGGACCGCCTTTAATTTGAGGTGAGATATGTGGAATTTTATATAATTTATGTTATATATTTAATATTAAGTTTATATTATTTTCTTGTGTTTAAGGCAGCAGCCAACAGTACAGTATCAGCACTGACTGAGCAGTGAGCACTGTGTTGGACTTGAAAATAAACAGTATTATAAAATACTTCCTCTGACCTTTTTGAATCCTGCACCTGGCAAATAAGGTACAAAAAAACTAAAACTAAACTGAAACTAAACTAAAACTAAGCCTTGTTGCAAAAATTAAAACTAAATAAAAACTTGACTGCCCACTCTAAAACTAACAAAAACTAAACTGTAATGAGAAAACAATGTCAAAACTAACTGAAACTAAACTATAATAACAGTTCTAAAACGATTATAACCTTGGTTTTACTACAATAATTATTAATTTTTAAACACTACTAAACAGGCGTCATAGTTTGTAATCTAAAATTACATGTAAATGAATTACTAACTAATCTGAAAATAATGTGGAAGTGGTATGTTAACTACTTTTTGCAAACTATCGACAAAGGTGGCAAAAGTACTCACACTATGTACTTCAGTAGAAGTACAGATACTTGTGTAAAAAAGATTCTGGTAAAAGTTGAAAAAAAGGGATTCAACTCCTTCACTCAAGTAAATTTCAGTGTGTACTTTACCTTAAAGTACAAAAGTACAAATGATTTTTTTTACTATGTCAATTATACACAATACTATTTTGATAACTTTGTAAAAAGAAAAAAAAACAACAACTAAAAATTAGTGTTGTCAATCAATTGAAAACTTTAATCTGATTAATCACAGTTTTAGGCTGACAACCCGTTTAGCTGCAGCAGCAGCCAGAGGTGATGGAGCTGTTTTATCCCACAAACAGTGAAGGTAATGTGACTCTACTGGTGATATTAGTTACTGAACAGACTGAAGGCTGCTGAAGACTGACTGGACCACAGTTTTCTGTCTGTTTGATACTGTCAGTCATTGTGGCACTGTAATTCAATGTTGGCTGACAAGTCTGTATGTCTCTGGTTCTGTCTTTTTTACCTTGCGTTGTCATGTTCGTGGAAGTTGAACTAAAGTAACGAGTTATTTTGAACAATTTAAGGAGTGGAAAGTACAGATTTTTGTGTTCAAATGTAGGGAGTAAAAGTAAAAAGTCGTCAAAAATAAACAATCAAGTAAAGTACAGATACCTGAAAAATCTACTTAAGTACAGTGACAAAGTATTTGTACTGTTACTTCCCCACTGGTTATCCAACACAACAACCTGCTATAGTACTTCACAGCAGATGACTACAGTGCAGATTCTGTCATCATACCCAACTTTAGGGTTTTACTGGATACATTACTGTCACTTAATACAAAAAATGAATCCTATCTTATTTTTACCTTGATTGAGCGTGGCATCAGAGGAAGTGCAGAGAAGTGGAGATGTCACCTCTGCCTCACGGTCGTCTTCAGCTGTGGTCTCTGTGGCTGGGCTGACACTGGCAGGCTCATCCTCATCACTTGATACGTCTACGTTCTTGTGAACAGTCAACTTTTTCTGAAGTGACAACGTATGAAAAGTACAAAAAAAGAAACCTTAGGAGGAGTAGCCTTAAGACAAAAACTCATTATGGACTTCCCACATTACTTCAGTTAAACATTTACACAAAGTAATTTTGTATATTAATATTGTACATAACATGATTATACACATTGCCTATGAGGGAAAAATATGCAACGAATACTTGACAGACAACATTTGCATTCCTCCAAAGTGAAACAGATTGTTACAATTCTTTATCATTATACTTAAATAACCAAATACAGCATTAAGGGTTTGTTACAGGTAAAGAGCAGTGATGATGCATTTCTGATGAGACAATAACCATGGCATACATCTAACCTTAATTGTACTAATATACAGGCATCCATACCTTCAGGGTCAATCTCAATGTCGTCAAGAGCTTGGCCTTTATACTGTGAGAGGGTCCCCTTCTCCACTGCCAAAAGCACTTTGCTCATCTTGGCGAGCTGTAGTGTTCCCTGTGGCAGGCGGTAATACTGCCTGTGTACACGAATGTCATGACCCAGAAAGTCTGCAAGTTGGTCTGATTCATTCTCTTGAAGGTTGAGTACTTGAGACATTGTGGCTATGTGCTTTCGCAGCCTTGTTGATGTTAAGGCCTCTGGATTTTTAGCACCACTCTCCCTTGCAAACTTTTGGATGCATTCTCCCCCTCTGTAAGCAGAAAAGGCACCTGGTCTAGCGAACATATAAATGTTCTCTTTGAGGACTCCACACATCTCACGAGTTTCTGCTAGGAGCTCCATGGCTGAGAGCATCGATGGCTTGAGCAGCACAGGGACTCCTCTTCCTCGTTTTCCCCTGATTTCTACTCTGGTGAAGAAATCACACAACTTCTGCTTAAGCGGGGTGAGACAGGCTTCCATGTCCTTGTTGAGTTCTGACTTTTTCCTTGCCATGAAAGTGGCCAACTCCATTCTTGACACCTCTCCTTCTCTTCTTCTGTTAAAAATGATCACCTGTGCCAGCGTCACTTTGGCAAGTGTCGCATAGCTGTTTGCAGAGGGACAGAGTAAGTCGTAAGAAAGTCGTAGTAGAAATACCTTCTCCATGTGAGAGTCCAAACATTTGACATCTTCAGTGAAAGGTAAAATTGGTGGTGCATTCCACTTCAGCTCTTTCATAGTGGTTGTTGCGCCTCTGGTTATCAGTGCCTTCCATCTGAAACTTTTAATGGTCTTGAATTCACGAGCATATTCCACCAGGCTGTCATCCCTGTCAACTGTGGACAGATTGTCAGTCTCTACCAGCTCACAAAGTACACCCAGACTGTGGCCAACTTTTAGGGCTAAGGAAGGTGTGCGAAATGTGTCGTTCTCTGTGTTGTACCCAGCCAACTCCTTCACTGCAGATATCACACTGTTGAAGTTGGATGGATATATGAGTTCCTCTGCTTTCCGTATAGGAGTTTTCTTCTGAGAAACTACTACTAGTAGTCGGCCAAGCTCTCGAAGTCTTTGTCTTATCAAGTCATGTCTGTTCTTTCTTGACCCATTTAGATCAAAGAGGTGTTGTCCAAACTGCAACAGAAGTTTGTCATTTTGGATCGTCCGAGTGACCTCGTCATAGCAGGAAAGGACACTCTTCAAGCCCTCACTGATCTCTTGAACAACAGCAGTTTTAAGGGCACATTTGGATCGAACTCGCTGCTTCCCAGTCCTGGATTCATCATCGGTTTCTTCTCGTGCTGGACAGATTTTCATGTGCTTCCACAAAGTCCTCTTGGCATACAGTCCCTGACAATGAAAACAATGAATAAACTCAACAGCAGATCTAGCTTTTCGAGGTCTGTAGCAGGCCTGGAGCTCTCCTTCTCCCTTACTTACAACATGAGCATTATAGGCAAAGTTTCCGCGCCGTCTCAGAATATTTAATGCATTGCGTCTCTCTTTTGAGTTCTTTGGATGTAGAACTGCTCTGGCAACCTCTGATACATTTCTGTGCACAGCTTCCAGGTGTCGTGCAATTTTTGAAGAAGGCTTGAGGCAATAGAGACAGTAGTTTCTTTTGTTATACACTCGACGACTTCCAGACTTTGAGGGAGGGCGTACTTTGATTGAGTCAGAAAGAAGTTGGACTCTGCCTTTTTTTTGGAGTGCTTGACTTGCTCTTCTCCAAATGAGATGAGTTCTTTCTCTTTCTTGGAGTGTTGGAGTTCAGTTTCTTAGGGTTGTGTCTGGTTGGATTTTTCACAGGAGTACCAGAATCAATGGCTTGGTTTGCTGAAGATAAAAGGGGATCTCGCAGAGATAACAGAGGGTATTTTGCCACTGGATGGGTTTCTGTGTCCTCATCAGGCTCAGAGTAACTTCCTTCAGTGTCTGGAACATAGTCTGAATCATTGTAGTCTGTGTAATCAGATTCATCGGGGGATTTTTCCTTATATGCAGCCTTCAGGAAAAAAAAAGCAAAGTTTATTGCACTGTGTAGATGGACTGCACTTTTTTTACATAAACTTTCTCTCTTTTAGCTGTATGAGAGAAAACAAGGTACATTTACAAAAAAATTATTTAAATAATAGAGATAATTCACACATCAAACTGTACCCTACTGTTACGACTTAGGGTGCAACAGAACAGGTGTTTATCCTGCACCAAGTGAATATAGACATCATCACATTCCTATGACAAATACACTTGGCTGTCAAATGGCAAGAGAATTTGTGAGATTGTTACCATTCTAATCCATACTCCCCCACAAGTAAATTGCAGTAATGCACCTCAAAGCTGTTTTCCAACAATTTTTAACATAAATAGCAAAAGACAACCCATTAAATGAATACAAAGAAGATGACACTGTTGCACATCGCAAATTCATGATACAGTGGAGCTGAAGGACACACCCACTGCTTTCAAATCAGCTCTAAGGGTTAGGATGCTGTGCTGGCATTGTTCGACAGAGTGGAAACATGTCAAACATGCCAACACATAGACAGCATCACTTACCATGTGTCAATCACTGGAACAAAGTGATAGAAAATTGATAAATTACATTCCTGCCAGTTTTAGGGTAGCTTCCCAATGTGAAAGTAAGCACGGCCAAAGAAACTAACAATGTCATTTAAATTACATTTATGTTTGTTTGTTTTTTGTTTTATTTTATTTACATAAAAATCTGACACATGTAAGAGTATGCTCACTGCTTAATGCATTCCCAAACAAGGTGAAGCAGCTTGTTGTTTCTAAGCTCTTCACTTGCAGAACAATCTTTTTGAAGACTTTAGGTTTGCTAAATTTCAACCAATAATCATCAGTTGATAGTTAAAGCAGGGCTTAACTATTTCTGTTCTCTATGGCTTTAGCTAAGTTTAGTATCAGACTCTATAATCTGAAGTCATTTGCTTGGTCTCTTTATTGCATTTAAAAGGCAATTAATTTAATGAAACATTTTTTAAAATTTTCCTTTGTTTTATTGTCCTTTTACATCAAATTTTTTAAAAATCTCAGCTTTAAGTAGGTCAAAAACACTAACTGCAATACTGTCAAACATCAATGAACCAAACTCATTCTAAACAGTTGTGGCGAGGGCTAAGTGGTTACGGCAAAAGTTTGTTGGTGTTTTAGTTCATCTGATGTTCACATTAACCAAAGTCAAGACAAAGATTTTATCCTGCCGACAACGCCAAGTTTGTGGCGAGGGCTAAGTGGTTACGTCAAAGTTTATTTTTGTTTTAGTACATCTGGTATTCACATTAACCAAAGTCAATACAAAGTTTATATGTTGCCAGACAACGCCACCCTGGGAATTTCACCCAGGGAATTAACAATTTAACACGAAAGACACACAGGTTCATTATACTCAAGGGCTTGAGACGTGGTTTCCAGTATAATAAAAAACAATCTTTATTGGTTAAACAATTTTAAAAATAGATCATTAAAAACAACACTCACACAAAAGGGGAAAGGGAAGAAAAACACAAAAGAAATATTCAGGTGCTGAGAGTACCTGTGGAGAGGAGGGCTAGTGAAGGGGGAGGTATCCACCAACTGAAAGAAAGCAAATGAAAAGCACCCAGACACAAGTGACACACACACAGGGTAGTGACCAAACCGAATCCCGGGAACACACAGCACACCAAAAAGGGGGGATCCCACCACCTGGCACCAGCACCACCACCACTGGCCCTCAGCAGCTGAAACAAAGGAAACACAATTAGGGGATGAATAAACCAAAAGAAAATGATAATAAATGCAACAAAAGATGAAACAAGAAAGAAACTAATTCCTAGATATAATAACAAGAATACTCAAAAGAAACCCCAACACAATAAACAAAAAGAATAACTATACCAAAGATCTAAACAAAAGAAAAAGAAAGGCAAACCCACACAAAATAACCCAACCCAAAAGACAAACTAAACAAAACAAACTAAACCCAAAAGCTACACAAAATAACCCCAAACCTGAAGAAATAATACACAAACCAGGTTAATACAATCACACGTTTAAAATGAAGCAAAGAGTTAAGAGTGGTGGGGAGGTCGGAGACCTTTAACGGGGATGCGTGGGGCCTGGCGGGTGACTACCAGGCACAAATGACCCCAACGACACCCTTCACAACCCACAACAGAGTAGAGCAGCCCCACATAAAGCGGAGTAAACACAATCAGGCAGCCCCACACAAAGCAGAGTAAATTTAAGCAGAGCAGCGCAGCTCCTCTAAGCAGAGTAGAGCAGCCCCCACAACGCAGCAGTGAAGCAGCCCCCCACAAAGCAGCAGCGGTCCTATCAGCTGGTGGTGACGTCAGTTTCACCTATCAGACACTAGCGTTAGCACAGTTGAAAGCTGACAACAATGCGGCCGCGACCTACATTATAAAACTACACTTACCTCCACAGTAGACGCGACGAGCGCGCACACACACACACACACGCACGCACCAGAGGAGGGAGAGAGAGAGCCAACGGCAACAAGTGTCCACCTGTGATCACACTAGCGTTAGCCATCTGAGCATGCTCCGTTAAACGCAGAGAGAGGGAGACGGAGAGGAGACTCACCACAAACCGGAGCAGAGACGCACAAGACCGGAGCACACACAACTTAAAGCACGTGGTCGCCCTCACACAGCGCGACCCGGAAGCCAACGAGAGCAGAGAGGAAGAAGCAGGGGAAGGACCACAACTTAAATTCTCTCCCCTTTGCCACGATTGGCCCAGAGAGGCGCCCCATTAATTGAACCAAAAACCTACCTGAGCTACGTACAAACAGCGTTAATTCTATGCTGCTACACAGTGATGTGCTATGGTAAACTGTGACTTCTGTATACTGTTACACCTTTACTTATTATTTGAGAAGAATACCTTTCTCTGTCGTAATGACTTCCATTTGGAGTCATCTGCTGAAAAATCCTCAGAATTTGGACAAGCTGACGATGATGATGATGAACACATAATAGGAGCTCTTGTCTGACAAACAAAAAAGGATAAAACCATTCGAGTATGAATAAATCTTGTATAAAACAATAGGCAATACAGACCTTTAAAAGGGCATGATTTATGACAGTTTCCATTCATTACCATAATGATAAATCACACTTCAATCCTCATCCCGGATAATAACATTATGGAAATAAAGAAGAAAGTTTATTTCTGACCAACATTATGTAAATCGACACAATAGTGATAATTATAATTATGTTTTTATTAATGACGCCAAATGATTACACTGATATTATCCATATTGTGGAAAACTCCTGAAAACCAAATAACAAGCTAATGTAAAAATGCAGTAGTGTCACCTTTGTTGTTGTTGCTGGCTCTCCACCGTCCACTAGATCACAGGCCATTGTGGATTCATCCGCAGAAAAACTGTCTGATGAGGCTAGTGGCTAAAAAGACAAATCAAACTTTCTATTTCCAATATTCAAATTCAGTTTGCATTCAGAAAAAGGCAGATGTATAGCAACCCTTTCACTGCTATAATAATGCTCGATTAATTAAGAACATGTGAGTAATTGCAGACATTGGCCCCAGTCAGTTTTGTACATACTTGAATATCATCACATTCGTCCTCAATGGCATCATCCATGGGAGATTGTGAAGTCAGCTGAAGAAAGGAGAGAAAATCAACTAAAGCAAACATGATATTCTATTCAAGTACAATAACGAAACTTTCAGTAATAAGATAAGATAAGATAATCTGGTTAAAACTAAACCAATTGTTATTAAAATCAAAATTTTGATAGTGCTTTACTCTTACTAATGTCTAAAAATCAGCAAGTCATAAAAGAAGGCACAGTATCATTTTTTTTTCCTAAAAAAAGGAAAAATGTGTTCTGGAATCCCAGTGCACTTCAGCCAATCAAGATTGCGATTTCATAAGGATGTGGTTCTGTATCGTTGCTGAAGTCACAGAAAGCTGAATCCTCTTGTTCTGCATCTCTTTTATAGAACATTGCACAGAATCTATACTAAAAGCACTTTTGTGCCCAAAAATGCAAATGGTATGCCCTAAAGAAAAAGTAATCAGATTTATGAAACAGTGCTTACATACACCGGTACTAAATATTCTCTTTATTTTAAGACAGTCCAGCTGAAATTGTGTGCATATGGATCAGCCTTATATTTTGCCCTCTACACACACAAATTCACTTGGTCAAAACATTCAAACATTCCACAGTGATAATGCCAGGAGAAGCTAATCTACGGTTCCATACAGGGAATTGTGGTCATAACTGAGAGGAAGACAAAGAAAATAAGTCTCTGTATTTTTAGGGTCTACACTGATATACATTTGGTATTATGAAGTTCTTTATTTTAATTGCTTCAGTTTCGGTATAGACTCTACGGTTTTCATGTAAATTACTTTTGTCTGAGTAGTTTTGTTTTACGTTTACTGACGAAAGGGACAAACCTATATGTCGATGTTTATATAGTTGGACATTTATTTAATTTGTACGTTATAATTTATTTTTATTCGGACTCTCACTCTTACGAGGTGAAGAAGTAATTTCTCCTTTTATTTAAAAGACTGATTGAAATAGACTACAATGACAAATTTCAATTTGTACTTGACAAAACACAGCACTGCGTTGCTTCTGGTTGACCAAAATGTAGTTGTTAATTAACTTACTAACAGAAAAATTTTTTGTTTCAGAGACAGTCAACCGTCTCACCCGTACCATTCGTGAAACCTGTCACCTCTACCAAGTATGAGAAAATCAAGAAATTAATAATGACACATTGAAAGATTAGAGAGAAACTATAACATCTGTTTAGGTTTACATCATGTACATCATAGTGTATTCAGAAACACTGACCTTATTCTTAACCACATTTTTGACACTACAGGTGGGCTGGTTCTGTCCTCTCTCTATATCAGAGTTTGACAGCTGTAAGTTTCATCAGTTATGATTCCATGAGAGTTGCAAGACGATTGTGTACTGTGTACAACTCAGAAGTTGTACACAGTATATATGACTGAGTTGACATGGAACAAATAAGGTAGTGGTGTGGGCAAGACTTTAACCAAGGCTACAGAATTGTGCCTACACATAGACTTTACCACATCAGCATCTAAGTAGCAAGTTTTTTAAATTAATTCAGCCCTATTCTCCAGATTGTAGCTGTTATCAGCTACTCACGGTACAGAGTGACACGTCTGATTAGGAGATTAAGTTGATTGAACTGAATAAGTACCAATACCTTCAAATTTACTTCTAATTTGATCATCATAATCAAATATTTACTAGCAAATATTTCAGCAGAATTTTGAAATTATTACTTCAAGTTCAGTTCCATCGTACACACAGGATATTTGATACTGCTGGGTTTGCAGTGAATCTCCTGGTAATACACATGATGAAAAGAGTTGGGCAGACAGCAATGTTCACATTACTCACAAGAGCATCCAGTTCTGCCAGTTCCTGAGCCAGCCGTGCACGCTTTAACAGTATTGCGGTATGCCGTCTTTCTTCAGCATTTCGCTGCTCCTCTGCAATTTTGTGTTGATTGAAGCATTCCTCATGGTGCGTTCTCAGTTTGGCCATTCGAGACTATGAGGACAGCAATTAAATTAGGTAAGATCTTGTTGAGCAAAACAAACACTACCTGGAAACAAGACACTTTACAGTCAAAATGTGCAATGGTGTAATGGTGATTACATTGAAAGATGAAAAGTGGCTTTTATTTGACCCTGGATTGCTGCTGTTGAAGTTGATCTTATCTTCCATTACCGATGTATCCACAGGACCAGATAATGGCTAAAAGACAAAAAGCATATATGTAAGCATGTGAGTGAAAACTGTTTGACCAATGTGAAAATGTATTAAACCGTAGACCCTATGCACTGTGTGAAGGAAAAAAAAACTGCTGGTTTCAGGTTGACAACATAAGTTGGTATGGGTTTGGCTCTAGAATATTGCACTGCATTGCTGATTATGAATTGCAATGTTTTGATATCCTGCAATCTGCACTTTGTGTATTGTGTATTTCTCACACTTGTACTTAACGCTCATTAAACTAAGTTCATGCTGTTCTCTACAGAAGTGGTTCTCCACCTGGGGTTGGGCGTGCCAGAGATCACAGGAAGTGTGCAAAACTTCTATATAAAGTATAAATTAGGAAACAATTTGTTGAATTTCAATTTTTTAAAAAAATCATAGGAACAAGGGCACTTTATCTTTGAGTTTCAAACATTCGGTGGGACATGATGTGAAAAGTTCATGTTCGAGCTGTATTTACCTGTTCAAAATGTTGGCTGCAGTCTCAATAGGTACATGAAACAATGTGATCCAAAACAGGGCGCACTATGAAATCAATATAACTGCATGCCCTATCACTAAACGAAGCGAGGAAAGCCGTCCTGAGCAGACATTCCTGACACCCAAACATCTGAGAAACAGTTGTTGTGTACTTTGGGTTCTACACTGTGGATGGCAAAGTCACGAACAAAGATTAGGCTGTTTGACGACTTTGTAAAAAGCAGGTAATTGGCGTGGCTGCACTGCGTGATGGCTGCGCTGCAGCACTCAAGCTGATATGCACCCATTCTAGTCAATGTTCGTGTTTACACCAGAAGCACTGCAGCACGTTTTAGCTTCATCCCAGAAGCGGCTCAGGGCTCCACAGACAACACGTAGCAAGTCTATTTACACAATTTACACAGAGCAGATTGAACGGGCAGGAAGTCAGACATAAAAAAGGGAGGTAGAAAGCAGTACATTTTTAAAATAAAACACCCTGACTCACAATCATAAAGACAGAGGGACAGAAAACTGTTTGTCTACGTTGGCTGCTTATCCATGGTAGATGCACAGGAGCAAGGAAGGAGGACCTAATCAAAAAACATCTGAGCAAGTAAACATGATCAGGCTGGGAAAACACTCGACTACTGAAATGCTTCTGAAACGCATCTGGAGAGAACTTCAGTAGCACACATGAAGGAACAAAACCATGGACCAGCTGCTAATCAAACCTGTGGGCTGAGGTATTCTGATGGATTTAAAAGGATCTGTAAAACTTGACATTTTTGAAAAACTGACAGCACTATTAGGAAGTAGTGAAATAATCAAAAGTCTGTGTTAACCCAGATAAAATAAACCCCAAACTTTCATTTTCAAATATGAAGCTATTAAGTGGCCTTTTATGGGAAGAGACGTGCAACCAAGTTAAACTTCGTTTAGTTGGTCAGTCCATCCATACTTTTGGGGTCATTCAAAACACACACACACTTGCTACCCAAACCTAATTGGGGACGTCCATGAGGACGGGTAGATGAAACCTTTAGACACCAGTTCATCAGTCCAGCCAAACTTTAGTGTGGTAACTAACAAACAGAGTCCATCCCAACAACAGACATGAGAAGAACTAAAAGACACAGACTACTTGGGCTGCTTTAAGACTATGCTGGGATGTCATTCATACTCACTGGCCCACTATATACAACACAGAAAACCAATACTGTCTGATCAATGAGAGATTAAGAAGGGTGTTACAATCCTGCTCCTACCTGAGGTCTGTCACTCTCATCCACAGTCTGCTCGCTGATTTCAGGTTTCACACACTTACACACACACACACACACACGCACACATAAGCACAGACACACACACACAAGCACACGCGCACACACAGCCAAGTTAACTAACACAAAAGTTATCCACTACTTTTTTCAGTAACGGACACTGAACATAAATGTGAAATTCTCTGCACACTTTGTTTTTTCAGTGTTGACACTTTTGAGGTTTATTTCTCAAGTCTGTCATAATCTGAATAAGCAACAAGACAGTTTATCTTCATTCTTGTGTTAATGATTTCTTTTGTAAAACATGCTGGTTGTACATCTGTAGAGTTTGTCTCAGTGTGTGAACATTTCTTCTACCTCACACTTGCTTTGGCAATAACAAACGAGTTTGTTTGTCATAGCAATAAAGCTTCTTTGATTGAGTTGAATTGAGTTAAGTTGATTGTGAGAGAGTTTAACGTCATTGTTTATGGGCATGATAAACAATGACGGGGCGGGGGACGTATCCCGATCGTCGGATCAACAGGGATACGTTTAAACACGTGATCCCTCGGCCCGTCATTGTTATCATACCCATAAACAATGACGGGGCGAGGGCTCACGTGTTTAACGTATCCCTGTCGTCCAGTATGACTTGCATACGACGACAAAAACCCCAGGGAAGCCAACCATCGAGCCCGCCCCGCTCGGTCACTTTGACTTCCCCAAATTCATCTCCGTAGAGGCCAGGGGTTTGGCTCAGGGACGAGCACGGCTCCTATTTATAGTTCCTCTGGAGGACTCTACTGTCATGACATCACAGCACAACATGAAGGAGTCTCTCATCTGATTTTTAAACATGAATGAATCTTTAAAGCTGTTTCCTCTTCCTCTTGTGAGGTCACAATGATGTCACTGTGATGTCATTGACCTTTCACCCATTGTGTTGTTTTTAGAAAATCTTGTTTTCTTCCTGAAACTTTTATTTGAGAAGTTTCTTCAAAAAATTGATGAAAAAAGGGAAAGTGAAAGAAAAAAAGTGAGAAAGGCTGTTGTCTGTAAAAACATGGTGTCTTTTCACAGTGCGGCTCATTTCTAAATGGAGAAATGAGCTTCTTTCCTGAAGCTGTGAGACTGTTGAACTCTGGTGGTCCCCTCATTCAGACCCTTCTCATTCAGTCATACTTTCAGCCAGAAACTTCATTCCACCTGAAAAATGTTGTCGGTAGCAAACCGAAAGAAGTCATATAAAGTCGAAGAAAGATCGAAAATATCAAAGAAGTGTTTTGAGGAAGTTTCCAGTACTTCAAATAGTCGGGAACGTCGTCAAATTGTAACCACACATACACCACCTTACAAGTTTGACATCTCACTCCTAAACTTAAAATCTCACACCTGGTCCTCTCTTTAGTCCTGGAAAGTTTTTGGATAAACAGGCTTAGGGGCCACAAATTTCACTCCACATACACAAATGTGGGCTCAAAACGTAGGTAATCTTGTTCTGCTTCTGATTAAGGACACTTGAAACCAGAAGGACAGAGAACAAAGCTCGTAGGTGGCTAACTGTCACAGAAAGTCATCATCTGTCCCCATCTGCTGTAATGTTAATTTTCAGGGAACTTTCTGAGAGATTAAGAAAAAGTAACACTTTTTTAACTCACATTTCTAGTAAAACCTGTGGCTCCACAGACATGAAATTTACATCAATAGATACTTCTGAGCCTTGCGAATCTCATGGTAGTTTTGTATTTCTGCTAGCCCTTAAGGATTTTGCAAAATCTTAGGAGATTCACACCCTTGTCCCTGGCTCAAATCCAGCTCCTCATCAACTGTCTGTCAGTTAAATCAAACAGCTGCAGCTTCAAACAGCCTAACGAGCAGGTTACCATGGAGACCTGTGATCTGACACACCTGTTTATACCTACAGATCAAAACACTGATGAAGAAAGATACTCAAGGGATTGTTTCTCTGCACCACTGACCAACACACAGCACACCAGCACACCAGCACACCAAACATATACCCACACACAAACACACTAAACACACACACACACATACAGAGACACACTCTCTTTCTCTCTCACACATACAACACGCACATCAGCACATTAACCATATACACACACACAAAAGCACACACACTCACACACAACACACACAAGCATATTAACCATGTACACACAAACACACACACACACACACACACACACACACAAGCTCTCTCTCTCTCTCTCTCTCTCTCACACACACACACACACACACACTTCACTGTCTCAAACATCTGATAAACTGATAATTCTCACACAACTTCGAGGGATGAAAAATTCTTTCATTGTGATTCATCGATTTCCTTTTTCTTCCATTTATTCTTCAATTCACCCATTCATATTTTCATTTTGGACATTATTTCACATCCTTTCAGCCAAGTTTTCATGTTCATGTTCGTGAGTTCTCCTTCAACATTTTGCATTCAGCAGTTCAGCGCAAGCTTTTTCAAGATTCATTCAACCATTTTCAGATAAATTCAGTCATTCAGCATATTCAGGATTCTGCATTAGCAGTTCAGCGCAAGCTGCTTCAGCTTCTGCATTCACAGCGCAATTTCTTCAGAAATTGCTTTACTAGTTTCCTTTTTCATGCAATCTAAACTAGGTACTGAATGTACTTTGAATGGTCTGAAAGCTAGAAATCTGGGTTTTAAGCCACTTTATACAGTTTTTACTAAGGTAATGCAGGTACTTTTACTGGTCTTAATGCTAGAAATCTGGGTTTCAACACGATTTTTACAGTTTTACTAAGGTTTTGAATGTCCTTAAACTGGTCTTAATGCTATAAATCTGGGTTCCAACCCAATTTACACAGTCTAAACTAGGTACTGAATGTATTGTGACTGGTCTTAATGCTAGAAATCTGGTTTTCAACCCGATTTTTACAGTTTAACAAAGGTTTTGAATGTCCTTAAACTGGTCTTAATGCTAGAAATCTGGGTTTCAACCCAATTTTTACTGTTTTACTAAGGTTTTGAATGTCCTTAAACTGGTCTTAATGCTAGAAATCTGGGTTTTAAGCCACTTTATACAGTTTTTACTAAGGTAATGCAGGTACTTTTACTGGTCTTAATGCTAGAAATCTGGGTTTCAACCCGATTTTTACAGTTTAACTAAGGTTTTGAATGTCCTTAAACTGGTCTTAATGCTAGAAATCTGGGTTTTGACCCACTTTATACAGTCTAAACTAGGTAATCAATGTACTTTGGCTGGTCTAAATGCTAGAAATCTGGGTTTCAACCTAATTTCTCCAGTTTAATCTGAGGTTATGAAAGTACTTTGACTAGCCTTTACGCTAGAAATCTGGGTTCAACCCAATTTATACAGTCTAAACTAGGCACTGTATGCACTTTGACTGGTCTTAATGCTAGAAATCTGGTTTCGAACCCTATTTATACAGTATTGAGTTCGTTAGGAATGTATTGACTGGTCTTTATGCTAGAAATCTTGGTTTCAACCAAATTTATACAGTATAAAGTGGGTATGAAAGTACTTTGACTGGTATTAATGCTAGAAATCTGGGATTCAACCCAATTTATCCAGTCTTTACTGAGGTTATGAATGTACTTTGACTGTCCTTAATGCTAGAAATCTGGGTTTCCACCCCATTTATACAGTCTAAACTAGGTACTAAATGCACTTTGATTGGCTTTAATGCTAGAAATCTGGGTTTCAACCCAATTTATACACTTCTTGCTATGGCTATGAATGTACTTTGACTCGCCTTAATGTTAGAAATCTGGGTTTCGACCCACTTTATGCAGTCTAAACTAGGTACTGAATGTACTTTTACTGGCCTAAATGCTAGAAATCTGGTTTTCAACCCAATTTTTACTGTTTTACTAAGGTTATGAATTTGCTTTGACTGGTCTTTATGCTAGAAATCTGGGTTTTCACCCACTATATACAGTCTAAAGTTGGTTATGAATGTGCTTTGACTGGCCTTAATTCAAGACATCTGGGTTTTAAGCCACTTTATGCAGTCAAAAGTTGGTTATGAATGTACTTTGACTGGTCTCACTGCAAGAAATCTGGGATTTCACCCACTTTAAACAGTCTTAAGTTGGTTATGAATGTACTTTGACCAATCTTAATGCTAGAAATCCTACTTTTATCCTTTCTAATACAGTTGGAACCTGGTACTGAATGTACATTGACAGGCCATAGGCTAGAAATTTGTGCTTTCACCCACTTTATACAGTCTAAACTAGGTACTGAATGTATAGTGACTGGTCTAAATGCTAGAAATCTGGGTTTCAACCCAGATTAATATAGTCTACACCAGGTACTAAATGTACTTTAACTGGATAAAGTGGGTTATAACCAAGATTTCTAGCAATTATGCCAGTCTGAAGTTGGTTATGAATATACTTTGACTGGTGTTAATGCTAGGAATCTGTTTTTCACCATCTTTATACAGTCTACATTAGGTACTGAATGTACATTGACAGGCCTTCATGCTAGACATCTGGGTTTTCACCCACTTTTAACAGTCGAAATGTGTTTATGAATGTACTTTGACTGGCCTTAATGCCAGAAATCTGGTGTTTCACCCACTTTATACAGTCTAAACTAGGCACTAAATGTACTGTTACTGGTCTTAATGCTAGAAATCTGGGTTTTAAGCCACTTTATACAGTTTTTACTAAGGTTATGAATTTGCTTTGACTGGTCTTTATGCTAGAAATCTGGGTTTTCACCCACTATATACAGTCTAAAGTTGGTTATGAATGTGCTTTGACTGGCCTTAATGCAAGACATCTGATTTTTAAGCCACTTTATGCAGTCAAAAGTTGGTTATGAATGTACTTTGACTGGTCTTAATGCTAGAAATCTTGGTTTTAACCAAATTCATACAGTCTAAAGTTGGTTATGAATGTACTTTGACTGGTCTATATGCTAGAAATCTGGGTTTTGTAAGGGCAAAACAGATGTCCAGGTGTTAGTAGGTGATTTATGTGCCAGGAAGTTCAGGTGGGGAGGAATTTAATCCTTTAGAAGGTTTATTGCCCCATTTAGGGTTGTTTGGGGAAGTTTCAGTTATTCAGCTGACACCCATTGATCAAGATGGGAGACAACTGATTGCCCTGAAAGCCCCGTTTCGACCAAGCGGATCGGGTCGGTTCCTCTTGGTACGGCACGCATTTTGTGGCGTTTCCATAGACTAAAACCGGTACGGGTCCCCTTATAAGCGACACATACCGCTCCACTTTTCAGTACCCTTCCGTTGGGGTGCCAAGCCGCTCCAAACTGGCCCCAGGAGTGGGGCTGTAATCACAGCGGTAGTTGATTGGTTAAAAGATCGGTAACTTCCCGTGTGACAGCGGTAAAAAAGAACAACACACAACCCAGCACACAGCCTTTCCTGAAACAAAGCTTCGTTGAGTTATGGAATAAAGAGCCACATGCTGATCACAAAGTAGAAGAGTTGCTGGATGTCCTCCATCTTTCTTTTTGTTTAGAATGCCACAAATTTCTTTTTTCTTGTATTTATTCGTGGGGTTGACTGTGTAGCGCTCAGAGTGCTGCAGTGTTGTCACGCGTTACGTAGCTGACGCGGCTCTCGACATCCGGCCCATCAAGCAGGGTACAGTTGGCTGTGGAAACGCGCACAGGATCAGGCTTTACTGATCTGACCCTTACCAAAGTGTACTGATCCGTACCAGACTGCCTGGTGGAAACAAGGCTTATGGAAACGCCACAAAATGCGTGCCATACCAAGAGGAACCGAACCGTCTTGGTGGAAACGAGGCTTTAGAAAGAAGCTTGGATTGATGTGTGATTTCAATACAGTGTTGCTGAGACTAATTTTTTGGTGCTAAACTATGTGCAAATGCCTAGATTTCGTTGACCTGTGTGTTTTTCTGTGCTTTTTGGACATGCATTACACGTGACAGGTCTCCTTGTGAACAGTGTCAAAACCGGACTTGCACAGATAAATCAAGTGGAATCCAGTTAAGAACAGTGAAATTTTAATGCCAGCACACGGAGGAGTGCAACTTGGGACACGGGGAAGTGTCTGCATAGCTGGAAAGCTCATTTTTACAAGGATGGCCAAATCGATGTTTTCTCGGCGAGAAAACCCTTATTTGGCCAGTCTTAGAAAAAAGCTTGGATTGATGTGTGATTTCAACACAGTGTTGCTGAGACTAACTGTTTGGTGCTTAACTATGTGCAAATGCCTAGATTTCGTTGACCTGTGTGTTTTTCTGTGCTTTTTGGACATGCATTACGCGTGACAGGTCTCCTTGTGAACACACTCACAGAAATATTTAACCCTACCTTTTAAGATTTATGTAATTTTATTACATGACAAATTCCCATTCATTTTTTTAGGTAATTGTAAACCAAATTGATCTAATAAACTTTACATGATGAATAATGAAGATACATAATAATAATAATAATAATAATAATAATAATAATAATAATAATAATGAAGCTGTGAGACTTTTGAACTCTGGTGGTCCCCTTTTGTGCCCCCCGACAAATGAACACAGCAATTTTTGTACCGTCAATTATTTTATTCTGTCTATTGTTAAAAAGGCTAGTTGATTATGTTCTTCTTTTATTCTCTTTTTTATTGTATATTTGTATATATTTATATTTATTATTCTCATTTCTATGATAGGGCTTGCTCCAGGACCAGGGTAACCTAATTTCGTCCCACCCATGTTTTACATGGGTTGAATGACAATAAAACTCCTTGAATCCTTGAATCCTTGAATATTCATGTGGGTAATAAAGTCTATTTAATTCAAATACATAATCACTTGGGTTATTTATTCAGTATAAATAGTCTACTTAATCTAAATGAATTAAATCAAAGTACATATTTAAAACACATAAAGTATATTTTTTGAATTGCATAATAATCAGGTTTCCTATTCAAGATGAATAGTAAATATTTGTTTGAATTACATGTTATTTATTATGAGAAAATAAATCAAATCTAATCAAAAGGCATCACATTTATGCAATTATTTTCTATTCACTCCAAACTATTTTAATGATGCAACAATCAGACTGCCTTGTTGGTTCAACAGATTTTTTTAATATTGAAGTCTCGTAGTACTGTAATACACCTCACGGTGCAACCTGGACACATCATCAGTGATTCTCCCAGGCTCATGGGGTGTTTCAGGTCTTAATCAGACACCCTCACCCGAGCGACCCAGCCGGGGGTGATTAGTCTCCCGACTTGTGTCCAGGTAGCGCACTACGCCACGCCTCCCCCCTCCTCAACCAGAGCCAACGTGAAGCCTTTTCCGATGCTTCCAAGATGTTTTTAATGGCTCTTCGCCTGTGCAGCCCACAAATCCCAAGGAGCCCCAGGACCTGATGTAAAGATGTAACGCTCAAACTTTAAAATTTGTACACGTTAACACGCTTAAGAGGATTCTTTTTAGATTTTGGACTCAAACAAGCAACCCTGTGATTCTTCGTGAACTGAAAAAGTAAGTAATCAGGTTTAAATGAAATTAGAAGTGTTTAAAGTAAACGGAAAACCCATTAGATGCGAACAGAAACTCAAATTTTAATTATAACACAAAATTATTGAATGAAACTAAACAAAAAGCCCCTCAAAATCCACAAAACACAAACCCCAAACGAAATATGAAACAAAATTACGTCACCCGATCGTCCAAAGTCGTCTTTTAACAGTTTTAAAGTCCTTTAGCGTCCGTTACCCGCGCTCCCTTTGTCCATGAAACAGAAAATCCTTTAGTCCAGAAAACGGAAACTGAAACGAAATAATCCACAAGTCCACAGCCGAATAGTCAAAACTAAATAAAAATGCTCAAAAAACCCCAAAAGAACGTAATCCAAGGAGGAAATAATCCAAACTTAGGAAATCTTCTGTGAAGTGAAGCAGCTCCGGCGACGCGCTCCACACGCGGTGCAATTAAAGCACCGATCGGCACGATATATTACATCCAACACAGTTCTTTAAGTATAACTTTGTGCAGTCATGTTTTACCTCACTTCTTCACAACATATATTTACTTAAACACTATGATTTTTAGTTAGCTGCAGCCCTTAGACTGACACTCTTTCTTCTCTTTCCCGCCGCCTGCTCACTTTTTTCCTCCTCTTCCTCCACGCCACATCCTTTATTTATAACTTTTCGTGGCAATTTAGTTC
The DNA here is from genome assembly GCA_008086565.1 of Thalassoma bifasciatum. Classification (NCBI taxonomy): domain Eukaryota; kingdom Metazoa; phylum Chordata; class Actinopteri; order Labriformes; family Labridae; genus Thalassoma; species Thalassoma bifasciatum. The sequence goes on from RPOG01001220.1 coordinate 156,251, forward strand.
GACACATTTAGTACATTTCCTACCTTTTAGTTTGACCATACCCCTCTTTCAAACCCTTTTTTACATTGGAAAAGAACTATATTTTAATTCTTTAAACACACAGTTCATCACATTTCTTTCTTTAGTTTTGAGCACCTGTGTTTTTACATATTTTCATTATCTCTTTTTCTCACTCACTCACTTTAATGTGCCACTGTCACAAAGACTTGCCTGCAAAACCCCTGCAGCCCACCTCAATACCGAGTGTCGCCCGGAAGGTGGGTAAGGAAGCCGTGAGACGGTGTTCTAGCCGTATGAAACGAGAGAAGGAGAGGACTCGAAGGAGGTAAGCCAGGAGGGTCCCCTGTCAATCGAGTTCCTCGTGGTGAACGAACGACCGAGGTCTGTAGTTCTGGTACACTGGCCGGAGAGTCGTAGCTGCGATGATGTCTGGGAATCACAGCTGCTTCTCTAGGTCAACCAGGAGCTGCCAGTCCCTTGCTGTTGTGAGCAGGCCCCCCTGGGTCTTCTTGGAGGGTTGAGGTTTCTCCCCTGGGAGGACAAAGGAAATTGTGCTCTTGGTTGGGTGTTGCCGCCTACTGGTGTTGATGCCAGTGCAGATAGTGTCTGCTATTGCCCGCAGGACCTGGTCGTGGCGCCAGCGATACCTGCCATCTCCCAAGGCCTTTGGACAACAGCTGAGGATGTGTTCTAGTGATCCTCTTCTCTGACAGAGCTGGCACAGAGGTGACTCGATCAGTCCCCAGGTGAACAGGTTAGCAGGGCTTTGGAGGACATCATAGACTGATTGGACCAAGAACTTGAACTGGTGTGGCTCCGCCTTCCAGAGTTCAGTCCATGTGATCTTGCGGTCAGCTATGTGCTCCCACTTGGTCCAGGCCCCCTGCTTACTCATGCCCACCACTCTGCACAGGCGAGCCTCCTCCACCTCAGCGCTAACCTCCTCCTGGATGAGCTTTCGCCTCTCCTTCCCCCTGGCTCTGCTGTAGCATGGCTTCGGGTTGCTGCCCAGCCCAGCCTGACCTGTAGCCACGGTCCCCACCAGGGTGCTGTGTTGCAGCCTCGCCTCTGCCCGCTCTACTGCATCCTGGGCACGCCACTTCCTTCCAGTCCCGACCTCCACACCTGCTGAAGACACTTTTCCGTCAGCAGAATCTCTGTAGAGCAGGACTTCTCTGGCCCGGGAAACCTTGAATATCCCAATATAATGCAAGGATGAACCGGTTGTAGTTCAGAACACATCCTTGTGACCTTTTTCAACTTAATTTCTTACATTCAAAAACCTCTCATCGTGTCTTACTTCTCTCCATCCTACACCCCACCATCCCACTTTTTTTCTCAATCCAGAACTGCATGAAACATCTTCATAGCCCTTGCTGGCGCCATATGGGAATGACTAAACTGCAAAAAAGCGTAATGCTTGTGGAATTTTCATTTGCAAAAAAATAAAATTTCCAGCATGACAGCAGGCAATAACACAAGACCAACAAATCTGGCTAAAACATCACAAATAATTCAGGTCAGTGAAGCAAAGTGCAAAACTGCCAGTGCAATCCCTTAGCGACAATGACAGGCATTTGGCAGGAACTGAACCATCTTCTTCGAACAGATATGTTTTTAACATTTAACAAGTTTTTATCGAATCTGGAAACAATTTAACAAAAATCAGGTCTTAGCCGAACCAGCAGCCAACACTGCCGAATAAAACACTTAAACTACTCAAACACAGCCACAGTCGTAAATACAACCTTCCCAACCAAGTCACTTGAGCATTTTGAGTTTCAGTGCTTGTACTTTTGGTGAAAGCTTGGTTGAATCCAAGTCCATCAGGATTTTCTAGTACACCTCAAAAGTATGCTTGAGGCTTTTTGGATAGCTCAGGTTGAGTGCATAGATCAGTCCATAAAGCATCACGCATGCATGGCTGACACTCTGCAGATTGTGTAGGACTTCCACGCCTTCCAAGATAACACCGACATCGGCAAAGCGCCCATCACCTGGACCATCAAGACCATGACCCTCCGCTCGGACTGTGTAAATGCTCATGGTCTTCTCTGCAATGTCTGCCTCAACCTCTCTGGATCCGATGTCCTGAAATATAAAGAGAATTGATTGATAGACTGTGTGTCCCAAACTTTGACCACCAAAATCTATGCAGCTCATCCTTGAGGCCAACTGGATGTAAATTTGAAGATTTTCTCTTAGGGCACAGTAGATATTGCGTTCATGAGAAAGAGATGGATGCAATTCAAGGCAACAATGGCCTTAAGACCTTTGATCACCTCCTAAATCCTGGAAAACAAAACAAAAAGTCAAAAAGTTTCATTATCTGCCTTGTTACTTGTATACAGTAGATTAGAAACAGCTTCTCCAGAAAATTGTGCACTTTTCTGCCAAGATGACAACAATTAAAAATCTGACAATTATCCTTTAAAGTAGTAGTCTTGTTCGCACATGTTTATAGATTGATCCTCCTTGGGGAGTAAGATTCTGTGCTTCTTTAAGACGGGAAGATTTCCAGGGAGCCTGCAGAGACTGCACTTTTCCCATTGAAGCTTTTGACCTGCAATAAAAAACAGAGTTAACAAAACACAGACTTTCTACACACACATATAAATAAATAAATTTATATATATATATATTTATATCTGAAATGGTTGAACTTTTCAACACCCATAAGAAAGGGAGCAGTCTTACATCAGCACACTGAAAAGCTCAGACATTGAATATCTATGAAAATCCTTCCCAAAAAAAAAAAGTCTAACATGTGACCACAGCCCTATAGAGGACAGTAGGAGTAAGAAGCATGTTAAAGGGAAGATGGGAACCTTTAACCCTCACCTGCTGGAAACACCCCCTTCTACTCAACAGATTCCCTCCCAACAGCAACACAATTCATGCTTCAAACTAGGGCTGAACAATATATCGTTATCGTATCGATATCAAGATATGAACATGCGGGATGTTAATTTCACAAAATCGACGATATCAACGTGATTTTCCCTGTTCGCCCTGCATGGAAGCTTGCCCTGACATGTCCAGCTAAGGCCAGCCAACCACAACCCTCGTTTAATGCTTGCTGTTGATTGACAGCTGATGCCAGCCAATGACGATCATCAGAGGGGCAGGAGGGAGGCATGTATACTCACACATGCGTTACAGCGCGGAGAAACGAAAAGAGAGACATGAGCGCGGAAGATATGGCTGTTGCAGGATCCGCACATTAGACTAATTGAGTGGGAAAAAAGGAAGTCTCGAGGTATTCTGGATTCAAAAAAGATGATCCAGGGGCGTGGATGGCCGAGTGGATATGGCTGCGCACCATGAGGCATGTCCTCGAGCGGGCGGCCCGGGTTCGAATCCGACCTGTGGCCAATTTCCCGCATGTCACTCCCCACTCTCTCTCCCCTTTCTGACACTATCCACTGTCCTCCTCTATATAATAAAGGCACAAAAGCCAAAAAAATAACTTAAAAAAAAAAAAAAAAAAAAAGATGATCTAAACCCAGGGGTTGTGTTATTCAGTTAGTCAGTTATTCTCCGTCTTTGACAGAATTTTTTTGGAGCTATGACGGAAAAATCTGAAGGGTTCCCATCAGTTAGACGGGTTAGAAACCCTGAGATCAATCCAGTCTATCACCCTAACTGTCACGCAATCATTCATAAATCAAATACAGCACCTGCAGTAGACCCCTGTCCACGAACGTGCATAATTAATCAGGTATTAGTTTTCCTGTTTATGATCCACCTCTATCGTACATAAGGACTGTATGCTCCAGGATTTCCGCCCAGAGAAGCAGGAGCAGAAAACCGTCTTTATGTCATGATGACTGCTCATGACTTCACTGGAAGGAGACTCCTACTTATCCCTACGTATCGGTAAATTAGCGATAAATAGTCTCATTTATGGACGGTAACAATGAGAAAAACGCATGTCACTGGTTTAATCTCGTTCACTGGATATTAGGCTAACATGATAACAACAATTAAAACAAGCTACAGACCAATATTTGGACAACTCCATTACCTGCACGGAGCATAATATGTGATTTGGCGTCTCTCTCGCTCTCTCTCTGTCTCTCTCTGTCTCTTCACTGAGGCGCTGTGCCAGCGCGCAGAAACATGTTGGTGGTAAAATTTAAGTTATATTGTTGAAAACAACATTGGTTTCTCTATTTACTTGCTCCTAAATTTAGATTATTACACGTTTGGAGAATCAGAGCTTTTGTCCGACAGTTTTCTCACTTTAACTCACTCACTCGCGCAGACGCGTCAGCTGATGGTTGAATGTGGAAGTAAGGACTCAATAAGAACTGATCTTTGCGCAGCAGCTTTTAAGTTTTAAGATAACTAAATTGATTCTGCATATCCAGTAGTTTTCAGTGCACATTGTTAGACTGGAGCCCAGTGTGGATGTCTTCTTCTGTTGTCTGAATGTTTGTCTGGCTGTGAGCTGCTGAGTGAGCTGCTGCTGCTAAAGCAGACAGGTCTGTGCTGCATCTTCCTTCATAAACATCAGCAAACAGGCTTCACTTACGAATGTGCCGCACTAAACATCAGGGGGGTGATTACAAATTTACAAAAGGTCCATGCGTAATCCAGTTGGAAAAGACACACTGGATTCACAACGTATCTAATCATATCATATCGATATCGAGATATTTGCCATGAATATCGAGATATGAAATTTTGCCCATATCGTTCAGCCCTACTTCAAACACTGCTTTATAGCTGGGCAGATAATAATAATAATAATAATAATAATAATAATAAATTTTATTTGTATAGAGCTTTTCAGAACTCAAAGACACTTTACAATTTAAAAGCAATACATAAATACATACATCAATTAAAACAATTCTGACTAAAACAACAGTGCAATCACGGGTTAAAAGCCAACTTAAAAAGGTGAGTTTTTAACAGAGATTTAAAGGATGATGGATCGGAGCAGTTTTGAATATGAGTGGGGAGTGAGTTCCAGAGGGAGGGGGCAGCTGTGGAAAAGGCTCTGTCCCCCCAGGTTCGGTGCTTGGTCCTGTGGGGTGGGGACAGAAGGGTGGCGTGTGAGGATCGGAGGTTACGGCTTGGAGTGTGATGGTGGAGGTCGGTGAGGTAGGGAGGGGCCTGGTGGTGGAGAGCTTTGTGAGTGAGGAGAAGAATTTTTAACTGTATACAGTAAGGGACGGGGAGCCAATGGAGACGGTGAAGGACGGGGGTGATGTGGTTACGTGAGAGGGTGGAGGTGAGGAGACGTGCGGCAGAGTTCTGGATGTATTGAAGTTTATGGAGGACTTTGGAGGATGAACCATAGAAAATGCTGTTACAATAGTCTAAACGGGAAGTGATGAATGCGTGGATGAGTGTTTCGGCGGCTGAAAAAGAGAGAGACGGACGGAGGCGTGCTATGTTTCTGAGGTGAAAAAAGGCCGTTTTGGTGAGCTGGGTGACGTGGTGATGAAAGGTGAGGTTGTTGTCAAAGATGATACCAAGGTTACGGATGTGAGGTGAGGGTAATAAGATGGAGTTATGGAAAGTGAGACTGAAGTTTTGATGGCGATCTGTGAGGGACTTGGGGCCGGTGAGTGTGAGATCTGACTTATTATAATTGAGTGATAGGTAGTTCTGATCCATCCATGTTTTTATTGCAGTGAGGCAGTTGGTGATTGTGGAGTGGGTTGTTGTGGTTACAGATTTGGTGGAAATGTACAGCTGGATGTCATTGGCATAACACTGAAAGTGAAGGCCATGTTGGCGGATGATGTTTCCAAGGGGGAGCAGATAGATAATGAAAAGTAGGGGACCAAGCACCGAGCCCTGGGGGACGCCTTGAGACAGGGGGGCAGTGTTGGAGGAGCAGTTACTGATGTGTATGAACTGTTGACGGTCGGTGAGGTAGGATTTTAGCCAGGAGAGTGCGGTTCTGGTTCCGTCAGTAATAATCGTTCACTTGCGGATAAAAGCACCAAAATTGGCACACATACTCCTTAGATGTTGCTCTTTTGAGAAAACCATCTGGCCAAATGAAAATTCAAGATGGCGGCCATTTTTCAAGCTGGCCATCATTGAACATACAATAATATTGCATTCCGCATTAAAATCGCATAAACTTGTCCTATTTGAATGATCTTGGTGTCAAATTATACATTTTTCACTATGTAGAATCCACATTCTGACCCATGGACTTACTCACTGGCTTCCTTGTACCATATTTCAGTCCCGAAATCCTAATATTCAGCTAAATTTGATGTTCGTGTCACGTCTAACTCACCTAAAATACATGGTATCACATGGGATCACTCTTTGTCTGGTCTCTACCCTTTGAGTTGTTCGGCGTGGGTGACCCTGCCAGGAGTACAATACTCCAGCCGACATAGCTCTAGGGGTCATGGAGACACACAAACTGCCCACCATGATAAGGTGATGATCCCTCCGAGGCAAACATTTCAGGTTTGCCAAGCAGACTTTTTCCCTTTGCCACGGAATGCTGAAACAATATCACAGCCTGTGAATGCATGGAAGAAGAGCATCCCTTTGCTCTTTTCTGCAAGAGTACATCAGAGGTCATGAACAGGAATCCACTTCAGGTTCTGTCTTTGGCCAAAGGCAGCCCACAACTGCTGCAGACCGAGCTCCTGATGTGCCTCCAGAACACTGACTGCAATGACGACAACATCTGTGTCATTGGCTTTGACCATGATGACCTTGCTGCCTGCTTCTGTGGCATGCCTGGCATGCACAAAGATCCAGGTGTCAGCTTCTTCATGACTGCATGGTGCCACCCCAGCCAGATTGATAATGCTGTTGCTGATAGCATCTTCTTCCTTGGTCACAATCCCCACATTTGGTGAGGCCACGCATGCTATCTGATCAGCCAGAAAGTTTGTGTCTGTGTGCGAGTGTTAGTAAGTGAAATCTGTGCAAATAATTTAACTATGTTTATATATATATATAGATAATATTTAATTATTTAATTTAATATTTAATTTAGTGACATGTAATGCAGACAAGTCAAGCATGTTTTTTTGTGTGGATTTTTTTTTGACTCAGGCACAATTTGGCAGACAGACACACACACACACACTAAACCTCTAACAACACTAAGATAGACTACCAATCATTTTACCCCAGTCAGACATAATGTAAACCTTACATTTAGCAGAATATTAGGATTCCAGGACTAAAATATGGTACAAGGAAGCCAGTGAGTAAGTCCATGGGTCCAAATGTGGATTCTGCTTAGTGATAAATGTATAATTTGACACCAAGATCATTCAAATAGGACAAGTTTATGGGATTTTATGGCGAAATGCAATATTATCGTATATTCAATGATGGCCATCTTGAAAAATGGCCGCCATCTTGAATTTTCATTTGGCCAGATGGTTTTCTCAAAAGAGCAACATCTAAGGAGTATGTGTGCCAATTTTGGTGCTTTTATCTGCAAGTGAACGATTCTCCTGTAATATGCAATTACCCAGCTGTTATGACTTGCCTCTTGACATCCGTCTTGGTCAGCACTGACTGCCTCAGATCCTCAGCTGCCTTTTAACAGGGAAATACAATAATTATCACATAGTTTCTCTCCATGGACAGCAATCCTATCTATACTACAAGGTATGCTAAAGGAGGAAGACAGGAATAACATTACCTTTGTAAACTACATTTATAGAAAAAAAAAAGAGAATAACCATTTTAGACCAAATTTTAAACCTTTTAAAAATCCCATTCTTTATCTACGTGTGAAGTAACACATCTGTCTGTGAGACACACAAGTAAGAATAACAGACACACAGATAGAGGAAGACGGCAGTAGGGGACAACTGTGAAAGACCAGGAGGGAGAGAGACTGAGTGGAGGGAGAGAGACTGAGTGGAGGGAGAGAAACTGAGTGGAGGGAGAGAAACTGAGTGGAGGGTAGGGAGAGACAGACAAAGTGTGAGAGTGGGCGAGAGTGAAACAGAGAGAATGTGTGATCAATCTTGTGTTGGTTGGAGTACCAATCAACATGCCCATGGAT